>PVIJ01004549.1:0-24147 GCA_004024925.1 Scalopus aquaticus | reverse complement strand
AAAAAAAAAAAAAAAAGAAAATATTGGTTAAGTAACTTTAAGGCCACAGTAAGCCAAACCTTAATGTTAGGGACAAAGACATCTTGATCTGTATATTCAACTGGTCTAAGGCTTTCTAGATGCCTTTCCCATGTCATCTAGTTGTTCTGTCCTCCTGAGCCACCGCTTTGGGTTCCCTTGTCCTCACGCACATTCACGCCTCTCTTACAACACTGACTGTGGCTGCTTTCCAGGCAGGCTATAGGTAGGCCCTTGGCCTCATACCTGGCAGCAGCTCCTGGGATGGAAGACCCTGAACGGCAGACAGTTCTCCCTGTGTCCCGGCCCCATGGCTCTTCTGATGCTGCCGGAAGAGTTTGACGTTGGAGCCCATGAAGCTGCAATGTTTGCAGTGGAAAGGGTAATGGGCCTGCCGGTGCAGTTCCATGCCCTGCTGGCTCCCGAAGAGCAGAGGGCAGCCCCGGAAAGAACAGGGCACAGGAACCGCTCTGTGGGTCTGCCGCAGGTGGTGCTGCAGACCCTTTCGATCTTCAGTGGAGAACACACAGGCAGCCTCTGGGCAGGAGAAGGTGTCAGGAGTGACCCGGTGAATCTTGAAGTGGCTCTTCAGGGCCTGGGGTTGGGCAAACTGCTGTCTACATACAGGGCATGGCAGGGGGCTATCTGGCGGGCTCTGGCCCTGTACAGGGCTAGGCAGAGTAAGGCTGCTGGGGGGCAGCTCTACAGAGCATGGGGGGTTAGAGAGGCCCTGCACGGGTTGTATAAGGGGCTCAGTGCACTGGTGCAGGGCCAGCAGAGTGGGCTCTGCAAAGCTCTGCTCACAGTGCTCACAGAAGTACACCTCCACCACCTTTACCAGGACACCTGCAGGCAGAGGACCGACAGAAAAAGGTATAGAATCAGACAGAATGAGACTCATAGGAGTTAGTTACTAGTAGAAAATATAGGTAAATCCTTTAATATTTGTGGAGAGGAAATGGACTTTAAGTCTGGTTTTGCACCTGGACTATAAACCCCATACGGTCAAGACCAATTTATCTTACGCATGTGTTTGGATTTCTAGTAGCTTCACAGTACTTGGTGCAAAACAAGTGCTTGATAAAAATTTGTTAAATGAATCTAACAAGCATTAACCAAATCCTGAAAGCCTTAAGAAAAGTAAAATATTTGGTCCAAATAAAAAATTAGGTACTTCCAAAAGAAAAAAAAAAAAAGACAATTTGTGGGTAATATCTGCAATGTAAATGACAAAGTATTACTTTCATATTCTACTAACATGTTTTCAGAGACAGGAATTCATAAAATGGAGAACACCCCTTTTGAAAAGAGCCAAATGACTTTCATAAGAATCACTGCCATTTCATAAGCAATGGGCAGACCCTTGATTTGGAAAAGGCTTAGGAAACACTCATTTGGTTTTCCAACTGCCCTATAAGAAAAGAAACCAAGGATTCTTCAAGGTTAAGATCATCATGCTTGTTAATGGGGGAGCTATGACTCAAGCCCAGGTGTGCCCTACATTTATTTTGGTGGTCCTTTTTATTATTTTTTTGTATAAACAAAAATTCAGTGCAACAAGTCAAAAGATGCAAAAGTACATAAACAGAGAATAACCACAGACACAGCTTGATACATCTTTTCAGATCTCAGGGGTCACTTTTCCATGGTTTGCTTTCTTTTTTTTTTCCACGTGCTCTATATCAAAGACATTTTTATTTGTAAATATAATTAGATCTATCTCCATCCAGTTCATGACACTTCAGAGCACAGAGAAATCAAAAGGAAATTTTTGCCTTTAGTGATATATATTTGGGTTGCTTCCAAATGTTACAAAATAAAGCTGCCTTACACATTCTTATCTCTATATCCTTTGTGCAAGTGTGTGCCTTTCTATAGGACAGATCCTTGGAAATGGAATTACTGGGTCAAAGTATGCATATTTAAAAATTGCTAAAAAAAAAAAGCTACATAAAGGAGCTAAACCTTCAAAAAAATTATGCTAATTCATACTCTCCATCAGTTATAATATCTGTTTCCCCACAGCCTTAACAACACAAATTATTTTTTTAAATGTTTAGTTTTTGCCGAAGTTGAGAAACAGAAATGGCATCTCAGTTATTTTTAACTGGAATTTATGTGTGAAATGGGACATCCTTATGGTTGTTGATTATTTTTATTCTTTAGTGAATTGCATCTAGACTTCTTTCCTCCTTTTTTCAAAATCTGTTTCTTTTACTGTGTCTTTGAATTTTAAAGATACTAGCTCGTATAGATAGCAAAATCTTCTTGCTTTTTATTTATTCTATTGTACAGAAGTTTAGAAATAATACATGGCAAATCAGCTCATCTTTTCCAGTTGTTCTCTGTCACTATACTACACTGTCAAGGGAAGAGCTGACAATTGTAGCTGGTAGATGGCAGCTAAAAAACAGGGAAATTACTTAAAAATAAGTCTGAAGACATGGAAAGAACAAAAGGAAGAAGAGTCTTTCGGCATGACGACAAATACTTAACAACATGCCTTGGATCAGTTAAGTATGTTATACACAAGAAACTGGGGCAGGGAAATACCAGATTACTGCTGGAGAGCCCTGATAAACCCAGGGTGGCAGAAAGAAGCTGGGCATTTTGCTTAATCCCTGGCTGCAGTTCCTGGGTGGGAAGATCAATATGGGGGGAAATAATCCCCAAGGACTACAGGAGTACGAGCAAGCCTGGATCAGGAGGAGGTGTCAGAAAGGTCTTCCCTTCTGGATTACTGCGTAGCAAATGTGAACCTCTTGCAGGGACAGAGTCTGCCAAGAGCCTGTTATAAGCTTGTACACACCTCACCAGCCTTCAATCAACATTCACCAACTGCAAAGCAAATTACAACATCTCTAAGTGTAAAAATAGGATGCTACCTTGGGTTCTCATTATACTTATATAGAAGGATCAAAAATAGCACAGACAAAACCTCAGGGCTGCTTGTTCTACTGGCCTGCTAACAACTGTGTTTCTACCTGGGGTCTCTCCAGGAGCACCTGGGGACAGGTTTCCAGCTACTGCTTCCACAATGATCTCCATGTTTCCTGTGTCCTCTTCAGTTGCTGTGGCCTCTACCAGCAGGCAGCCTGGGTCAGCTGTCAAAGGTGTGGAGTTTGCAGGACAGGAGCTCTGTGTGGGCTCCAGAATTTCACGGTTAGAGAGAGGTGGGGGGATCAGTAGTAGCTCAGGGCAGAGTCCATCCATCTCCCCAGTACTGTTGGCTGGCTGTGCATCCAATACAGGGTCTGTCATTACAACCAACTTGTATGTTGTGGCCTCTTAAGTGCTGATAAGCTGACCAGAAGAGAAATTAAACAAAATAATTAGATTGCTCTTTCTTTCCAGCTGGTGTGGGTACATAACCCAATGCCTGTCCACTCAGGTATTTGCGTGTAGAGCAGCATGCCATACCTACTTAATCTCAATAAAGGATTTCTTTTTATAACAATGTTTAAAACAAAAAGCACAAAAGTAGTAGGGATAATAAGGAGAGAAACTAGCAAGTTTTGGCCAATGTATTAAAGACTAGTTTATGTTTCTTGGACCTCTGTACCTTGGTCAAATCATTACACAATCTAGGTCTCAATCAATATGCTTATCTACAACAAAATTGGGTGGGGCCAAGGGAACCTCAGAGGTCCTGTCCCTGTTATTATTTTATGATATTACTCCTTAACATGGGTTTAAGGCATTTCCTTCATGATCTGGTCTCTGCTGAGCTCTCCCCTCAACAGTTCTCCGAACCAGTCATAACAATATGTTGCCCCAGACTCACCATACTGCCTTTTGCGTCCACATCTTTCCACATGCCTGCACACCCCCTCCCCCCACACACACAACCACCAACCTGGGTATCTCCCCTTCTCCATTTCTTTTGTCTGACTAACCAACTCCTAACTGTCCTTTATGCATCTATCTGAACAGATGAGGGCCTCCTGATATTGTTCATTGAAATTATTTTTCCTCCTGGGATCCTAATGTGACCTTGTACATAGCTCTATCAAAAATGGTCACACTGCACTAGTTTATCTATCAGTCGCCCTCCCGACACTCAGGGCTTTTAAGTGGAATTTATTGACGTGAGCACTTCATTGAAAATAAACCACCAACAATCAATGCAAGTCAGAAAAATAAGGGATCTAGTGAAGAACTGTAGACAAGAAGACACATCAGAATAAAACTGGGTCTCTACCAAGATACCAGTCTTTATTTATAGTGACACATTGGAAAAGATTTCAAACTCATTGACAATGGCTCATATTGAAACCAGAAAATAACTGAGAATGAATGCCACCTAATTGCATATACTGCTATATAGGACTAAAATTAGTTTAAGCTAGAAAACTGCTAAATCATAGAGATCGAATAAGGGCCTAGGGTTAGGACATAAGATTGCAGGTGAGAATACTGCAACACAAAACTCTGATCATAAGGATTCTGACAGTGGCAGGGAAGTGCACTTCCGGGGTCAGAGATTCCTCTGGAAACTGCGGCCTCCACTTACTGAATATTATCCCTTTCTGGGGAAATCTTCCAGCCAAGTCTACACGACCTCAGCGGGGAGCCAAGGTGGACGTGGGGTCTTTTAGACTGAGAACCTTCAAGAAGTTGGGGTGAGCTAGGAGACAGGTGGGCATGAGAAGAAATGGGCTTATCTTTAGGGCCAGGGCACCGAGGAAGACAAAGCACAAATTAAAGCAGGGAGAGGGTTTGGGAAGCAAGGCATCTGGATACCCACCTGCCTGTGAGCTCGGAGTCACCGCGTGGCCTTGGACAGAGACAGTCACCTCGCTTCTCTGGGCCTCAGCTTTCCTCTCTTTAAAGTGGAGGCGATGACAGCGTCCACATCTTTGTGCGGGAGCGGGACTCATCAGAGGCGGCTACTGGGAAAGCCGTTTTGTAATCTGCAAGGCTTGGAACGGAGCATCGTCATGATTATGGTCCTGAGAAGAGGCAGCGGGTACCCAGGCGGGATCCAGAGCAGTAACGCGGCTGCGGCGCCCGGGCGGCTAAGGTGCTGCGTCCGAACCCCGCTCGTCGGCGTGCTCCTTTGAGCACTTCCTCCTGAGGATCCCCACCGCGCAGGTCACCCCTCATCTTGGGGCTCGAGAAACTTTTGCCGCTGGCTGGCTCCACCCGAACTCCCTCCTAGTTCCCGCCCCGCAGCCGCTCACTCACCTCCGGGTCCCAGGCCAGCAGGAGCTGCATCTCTATGGTTTGCCAGCCGCGGGCGAGGCCTCCCGGGACTCCCTTTGTGCGACCGCCTCCAGCCCAGGCGCCTCTAGGACATGGGCTTGTGGAGGCCACTCTCTCCTCTAGTGGGCTGGCGGAATACTCTATGGTTTTCTGCAGCGTTTTGCTGCTCCCTCCCACCTCCGGCCTGGAAGCCCTGGGAGTACCATCGAGAGCTGTGGGGCAGAGTGGCAGAGCCTCCTTGGTGGGTGTGGTGGGAAGTATATGAAAGAACTCGGGGGCGGGCTAGAGCGGCTCTTCCCTCAAGAGCAAAGGGGTGAAGCCATGGAGAGGGAGGGCCAGAGAGTCATGGCGGTAAGGGGGTGGAGGGATGCCTTACTGCGAACCACGTTGCTGGAGACGCGAGCTGGGGTGTGGAGGGGGTTCCGGAGGGCGCTTCTGGGCATCAGACGAGGGGGGATCGGGAGCGGGGAGGGCTTTGTCTGTGGACTTCCATGCATAAATACTTTTGAATTCTGGATCCTGCTCTGAGCCTCAGCTGAGGTCACCGATATCAGCTCACCACCCAGCATGCCTGGTGCAGAGCAAAGAGGCGGGAGAAGCGTCCTAGAGATGGTTTGGCTCCTGCTCCTCGGAATCTTACGGTCCAGAATTAGGCCGAGTCACGTTTTATTGGGAATAGTGGGGCAGGGATCAGGAAAATCTCCATGAAGGAGCAGATGGGCAGGACTTCATTTGGAGAGAATGGAGGAAATAAGAATGGCCGTTCCGAGCCCGGCGAACTGCTTGAGCATGGAGGTGGGAGATTGTTGGCATATTTATTCAACAGCGGGTATTAGAAGCTAAGTCTTTAAAGGCTGGCAGGTCCCTTGCTGTGGCGGGCCTTGAATATCTGGCAGATTTTTTTTTTTAAAAACAATTCAGGAAGCTGATAAGAGCCAGCTTTTGGAGGTGAAAAGTAACAGGATTGAAGCAGATACTTAGGAAGAGAGATCTGGACTCATGTGTAACAGTTTGTTGAAGCAGAGGGTAGAGACCCATTAAAATATCATTTCTAAATGACATTTATTTGCGAGGTAATAAAGGGATAACAGCACTAGGAGGTGTGAGCATATATAGGAGAGGGTCCTTGAAGGACATTATTCCTGGAACCAAGGCATGGGGTTACTGACAGGTGAATGAAAGAATAGCTTCTTCACCTACTAACTCCAGCCAGTGGGTGCCCCATCTATCTCAGCTGGTCCCAGGGACCACAAATAATGTGTCCATCCCTTATTCTGATGGAAAGCTGGTTACATTGTTCTCTCAGGTTTAAGGAATCTCCAGACATGTTCCTCTGGCAGGAAACTGAGGTATGAACAGGATCATGAAGGGCAAAATGGGACGAGGGACCTGGAGTCTCAGCCCTTTCATTCCAGCATCATCCCTACCCCACAAAGTAAGGATATCGAAGCACACAATAGCACTGACCTTCCCGCTCCCCGCTTCTTCAGGGGGGAGGGATTGCTGAGTCCAGTTTCTAAACTAATCTTGTGTTTTGTCCCATCTCCACTGCTCCCCATTCCCAGGTTTTGAAGACACCTCAGGGCCTATAAGGGTCATCGTCTCCCATTCAAGATGCCCCTCTCAGACTTTGTTCTGGCCCTGAAGGACAATCCCTACTTTGGGGCTGGATTTGGGCTTGTGGGTGTGGGCACAGCCCTAGCCATGGCCCGGAAGGGTGCCCAGCTGGGTCTGCTGGCTTTCCGACGGCATTACATGATTACACTGGAAGTCCCTGCTCGAGACAGGAGCTATGCCTGGTTGCTTAGCTGGCTCACCCGCTATAGTAGCCGTACTCAGCACCTCAGTGTGGAGACTTCGTACCTTCAGCATGATAGTGGCCGCATCTCCACCAAGTTTGAGTTTATCCCCAGCCTTGGAAACCACTTTGTCTGGTAAGTTTGGTAGCCCTGAGAGTAGAAAAGGAGAATGAGAGGAACTGGATTTCACTCCATTCACACACACCTTTTAATTCCTAGGTATCAGGGAAAATGGATCCGAGTGGAACGAAGTCGAGAGATGCAGATGATAGATCTGCAGACAGGGACGCCTTGGGAATCTGTCACCCTTACGGCCCTGGGCACTGACCGCACGGTTTTCTTCAACATTCTGGAGGAAGGTGAGGGATGGCACAGGCAGGCTTTACAGGGGGGCTTGCAGGGATGGGAACCTTTGGTATCAGAGGTAGAGAATCTTGGGAGAGGAGCAGGAGGATCTGAGCTCATGGGAGCAGGGGGCCAAATGGAAGCTGTTTGGGCACAGCCCTGCCTAGTTACATGGCAAAGAGAGATCATTGACTTGGTCTCCTTTTTCCTCCTTCCAGCTCGAGAGCTAGCCTTGCAGCAGGAGGAGGGGAAGACAGTGATGTACACAGCCGTGGGCTCCGAATGGCGCTCCTTTGGTTATCCACGCCGCCGCCGGCCACTAAATTCTGTGGTTCTGGAACAGGGTCTCGCTGACCGAATTGTCAGAGACATCCGAGAATTCATCGATAACCCCAAGTGGTACACTGACAGAGGTGAGGAGCTGGGGTTCTGACAAAGCTATTTTTCATAGATGTTGGGGCAGGAGGAAACAGGCGCTTCTCTGGCCAGGTGGGGTGAATATAAAGCTCTCTCTACAGCTCAATTTCCGGAGATGAAGGGGAAAGAAGAGCTGTCTAGGGGGATGAGTTCTTCCAATACTGAGCTCGTCAGGCCTCCAGGAAGCAGGGCTGGGAATCTACGTGGCCAGCCCTGGGGCAGAGCACATGGTTCACTTTAGATCTTGATGATTATCCTGGCTGCATTCGTAGGTATTCCCTACAGACGTGGCTACCTGCTTTACGGGCCTCCTGGTTGTGGAAAGAGCAGTTTTATGTGAGTAGGTCAAAGTTCCTTTTAACTTGCAAACTGGAGAAAAACTAGGCTGATGGGGTTGGAAAGGGAAAAAAATGTGGACAACTGTGATCAGAGTAAACGTGAGACATATGGAATGTCAGGGTAGGGTGGTAGGAGGGTTAGGCCTCGGAGACACATCACGTAGTAGTGAGGAAAGAGCAGTTGGGCCCAGGGACAGAAGTCCCGGGTCGCTGACCGCCACATGTCATACCATCCTCCACAGCACAGCCCTGGCTGGGGAGCTGGAGCACAGCATCTGCCTGCTGAGTCTCACAGACTCCAGCCTCTCCGATGACCGGCTCAACCACCTGCTGAGCGTGGCCCCTCAGCAGAGTCTGGTTCTTCTGGAGGACGTGGATGCTGCTTTTCTCAGTCGCGACTTGGCCGTGGAAAGTAAGTGTAGGCAATTAAGGGACGGGAAGTGTTTCTAATGAGGAATATTGGACGAAGGTGGGAGCCCAGGGGACTGACGGAAGCTGCCTGGCCTAGAAGCCAGAGCCTACAAAAGGTGTTAAGTAGACACAGTGGGGAGTGGGACTATAACCATCCGTGCTGCTTTCTCTCTGCTTTCCTATAGACCCAGTAAAGTACCAGGGTCTAGGTCGCCTCACCTTTAGTGGACTGCTCAATGCCCTGGACGGTGTGGCTTCCACTGAGGCACGCATTGTGTTCATGACCACCAACTATGTTGACAGGTAAGATGTGAGGTTTTCTGAGACTGAGACAAGACCCCACCCCTCAGCAGAGGGTTCAGAGGACTCCACTTTTCTGCCTTCTCTTAGGTTGGACCCTGCCCTGATACGCCCTGGGCGAGTAGACCTGAAGGAGTACGTGGGTTACTGCTCACACTGGCAGATCACTCAGATGTTCCAGAGGTTCTATCCAGGACAAGCACTCTCTTTGGCTGAGGCCTTTGCGGATCGTGTCCTGCAAGCTACGGTTCAGATCAGTCCTGCCCAGGTGCAGGGTTACTTCATGCTGTATAAAAATGACCCCAAAGGGGCAATTCACAACACTGAGTCTCTAAGGAGGTGACAATCTAACTGTGCTCAATAAACACCCGTAAATCAATAAACTCCTGCCATACTTAATCTGGTCTCTGACCTCCCTTTACTGTATTGACTAAAATGCAGGGGCTGCGATTCCAGATGCCTACCAGGGCCATCAGGCACCCACATATACAAGTGCTAGAGTCACAGCCTATGACAGAGGGAAGAGATAACAGCCAAGTGTAATCCATCTAACGGCATCCAAGCAAAATTACACACGCAGCAGGAGCTCAAATAGCTTTTCCTTGTAACGATGAGAAAGCTCCCACCTGGGCTCTGGCTGTGTGGAGTGTGCACATTCTCCCCAAGTCTGCGTGAATTTTCTCCGAGGACTCCAGTTTCTTCCATGTCCAGACGTGCACAAGGTTCACTGGTATGTCTCCATTGTCCCAGCTGGAGCGAGACTCTGTGCCCTGAGACGGAAGGCATCCGGTGGGTAGGTTTGGTTCCTACTTCGTGCTCTGAGCTGCCAGCATGGGTTCTGGTCACCTCCTACACTGAACTGGAGTAAGTGAGGTGGTAAGTGAATACAAATGATTGTTTAGTATTAGAAGAGTTTTAGGTCTTTCTTTAGAAATTTGGTGTTTCTGTGACCAGAAATATACTGAAGAAACAACTCATTTTATATCAATTAGCCTGTGTTCAAATAGGTTTCATTATGTCCTTCTGCTGAAAGTCACAGTTTCGAGGACTGGTCAACGACGTTAAGTGAGGACTTACTGTACACCACACTGGGCTCTGTGGCAAGGTGGTTCTGTATTCTGCTTAAATGCTGACATCCGGGACGCCCTGGTAGCACAACGGGTTGTTTCAGCACTGTGAAGCTATCCGCAGCCACTGCAGCACTAGTTCGATCACCAGCCAGGGAGCTTTCCACATGGCACAGCAGACCTCTCCTTCCTCGCCAGCTGCTCCCCTCAACAGTATATTTCAGTAGATCTGCCTGTTCTGCTCCCACTCTGTCTCTGGTGAATCCTCTCACCGCCCACACCTCTGGCCTACACCCCAGCTTGTATACATAAAGAAACAAATCCTAAAAAAAATAAATGCTGACATCCACCAGTTTTCCCTGGAGCCCACTATACTTTCTGAAATGTCAGACTCCTCTACTATACCCTATGTCTTGAGAACAGACAGCACAAAGTGGGGGCTAGTTTGGCACATTCCAGCCTTGCTAGGAATTTAGAAAGAATCAGGAGCTGCTGCACAAACAAGGCCAAATCTCTTTATTGTCCCCCTCCCACCCCAAACTCCCTGTCCCCCCATAGTACTGCTAGGAACCATCCTCAGATTCCAGGTTTAGGGGATCCCTCCGAGTGCTGGGTCGGTAGGCTCCCCGACCCCGAGGTAGGCGGGGGTAGGAAGAACCTGGTGTTCGACTCTTGGAGCGCTCCCAGCGGGCACAGTCCCGAGTCCTGCGGGGTGGGGGACCCTGCCAGTTGCCAGGCCCCTTCTCTTGGGGAGGACCTTCAACCCCTTGGATTGGGGGTTCTGGCTTTAAGTCCATGGGCTCCTTGCAGGGCCCCTCAGGAGGTGGCAGTTCCTGCATGTCACTGGTACCTTTGGGGGCATTGCACTCCCCTCCCTTTAGGTGCCTCCGTTCCGGCGGTCTCCAGGGGCCTCGGCTGGCCCGGGGGGGATCTACCATAGTTTTCTGGGTCTCGCCCAACCTTTGCTGATTTGGCCTAGTCCCTGGAATCTTCTCACACGTGTACTGGGAGGCTGCAGGCAGAGACACTGGCAGGGTGGGTTGGGCAGTGGATGAGGTGGATGGTGGTTCTGTGGCAACAGCACTAGGTGGGTGGGATCCTCTGGAGGCATCTACAGCTGACTCAGCTTCCAAAGGGGCAGGAGGCTAGAAAGAAGGGAGCGACAGCGTGCAGGAGATGCCGGTCCTGGAAGCAAGGAGCCACAGGTGGTTCCTTGCTCGTTATCTAAGTTGACCACTGTGAGCCTGCAACCTCCCTGGGTAGGACAAAGCTCAACCCTAGGGCCATGGCGGAGGGGTGTTGGTAGGAAGGCTGAAATTAGGGGAGGAGTGAGTAATCCTTTCCTCACCTGCTGGAGGCTGATGAAGTACCGGTTACGCTCAGCCTCAAGGTCAATGATGCCCCCCCTCTCCTGCTGCCTCTGGTAGAGCCGCTTGCGCTCTTCCTGTTGGCGCAAACTCTCTGCATTAGGCTGGTACAGCTCCTGGAAGGAAGAGGCAGAATAGCAGGGAGGAGAGTATAAAATGGAGAAAGCAGACTTGGAACTGCAGGCCTGCACAAGGTTCCTGGTTTTGTCCCTTGGATCTGGGCTCTGGAACCACCTTAGGTTCCCAGCGGAAGCGGGCGCTTTGCAGAGGTCCTGTTCCAGAGATCCCACTCAAGGTAGACAAGAAGCCATTCCTCCCTCCATGGAGAGTGCCATTATTCTTGGCTCAGATTAGAAAGGAATTCCCTTACCATGGGCTGTTGGGGTTCAGGGGCTGCTTTCAGTGATGCAAGATCGTACACGAGGGGCTCTCTGCACACTGGGCACTGCACACCAACTGCTTCCTACAAAGAGAAATTACACCCCTGCTTCACAGCCCAGGGTGCTTGCCAGCTGCCCAACCCCATCAACCAGCCCAGTCAGAGGCCAGGACTTCAGCAATGAGGTGCGAGAGTGTGGGGGTTGCCTAGTTAGATGGGGAACCCTCTGAAACTGCATGCAAAGTGATTAAACATACAAGGATGTCCCTTCGTGTGGACAGAGGGGAGCTTCCATTACTCTCAAAGGTAGCTATGACCCTACAATGGTGAAGAGGGAGCAGAGGGGCAGAAGAGGCTGAGCGCCAGCGGCGTCAAGCGAGAGCAGGGACTGGCGGGTCGACCTGCTTGGCGGCGGCGTGCTGCCGCTCCTGCTCCTGCTCCTGCCCTTGAGCCTTCAGCTCCTGCTCCATGTGCTGGATGTACCGCGCGAGGCAGTGGCAGTGGAAGTAGTGGTAACAGGGTGTTTTGGTAAAGGCCTCCTTCTCCTGGAGGGAGGACAGACGTGGGACACTGAGTCAGTCCCCTCTCATAGCCTCACTGCCCATCCCAAGTGGACCCCAGGTGCCAAGGGAGAAACCCACCTGGAAACCATAGAGACAGATGACACACTGGCCATGGGGGATGTTGTTATCTGTGAGAATTTCCTTCCCTTTCTGAGAGGAAAGAAGATGCTGTTGAAACAGGGAGGCAGGGGCCTGGGCTGGAAGCACAGCCTGCCTACCACTCCCGGAGTGCGAGGCTGGACTCCGCTCACCAGGGCAGTCTGATAACCTCGTGTTCATGCATTTCTTTCTTGGGGATGCTCCCTCTGCTTGGAATCAACCCCCTTCCATGTCCCCACCCTTCCCCCTAAATCTGCTTGACTTCAATCTGATTGTTTTACCACTCATTAAATTGCCTTTAATATATCTGGGGGTGGTGGTGGTGAAAATAATACATCTTAGAGAGAAACAAATGTTCAGTTAAAACTCACTTCTACTGGGAGGCCTTTCTTGATGAACCGCCTTCAGAGTCTGTTGTGGAGTCAACTTTCAAAAAGCCAAGGCAGAAAACCAAGCTTTGAAATATGCACTTGTGTTGCTGATTGACTAGCTAATTCCCTGGAATTCCACAGAGTTCAAGACTGCATGGTGGCGCCTGGCTCAGGAGTGCAGCTGTGGTCCGCACCCTCTCTGACTCTAGGCTACCCACCTTCATTCTTTTCTGGAATGTTTTCTAAAGCACTCACAGCAGAGGAGAACATGACTGTATTGAGACTGTGTTTCTAACCTTAGCTAACCAAAGTTATGTGTATATTAACGTGTAGCTCTAGGTGTTACTGCATGTGGGCTGTTTCCTTCACAAGGGCGGAAACTTTGAGCACAAGGACCACGATTTTTTCTAGGCAGCTGCAATAGCAGGTTAGCCTTCCTATATTCACTATGCAAAGACCCTCCAGGGAACATTCATATCTCCTGCTATTTTGAGTTGCCAGTGCCAAGAGGATAAGAATTGCACTGAAAGTAAAAAAAAACATGCACATTACAGAGGAAATGTTACTTTCTGTCAAGATGCTTGAATAGGCACGTTGAGAAAGATAGAGAACTATATTTTGGGGGGATTTTTCCAACTAAAAAAATCTCATCTTTGTGGATCCATTTGGCCCTAACCTAGTAAGGACTAAATGAGTAACTCCAGAGATACTTAAGATCCTAGGTCTCTGGCTTTCCTCCTGAGAAACTGCTCTTGCTTAAGGGAAGGACATTACCTCGGGTTACCCCAGGCCAGCCCACCTCTTACCTCGATGAGTTCATAGAGCATGGCTGTCCCCAACCCGTCACTGGCCACACGGCTCAGTGCCTGGGAGATTCTGAAGGAACAGGACAAACCGATCATGAGATCTGGCTTCTTTCATCACCAGACTGAGCTGTATCCAAGTGTCCCCTGCTTTGACGGACCCAACTTACTTGTGGATCTGTTCATCTGAGAGTCCTCGGGGGTTACGGATAGAGATCTGTGGCACCTCATGGGGATACTTGGGCGAGAAAAGTAACAAATTACTGCTAAAGCACTCTCCCCCAGGGCCTCTCTCCATTCTCCCTCTGCTGTCAGAGTAGGCCACGCACCTGTGCTGGGACCTGAAGCACCAGAGTAAAGCAGACATACTGTGAATCCTGGTCTTCTGCCGTGGCAGGGTGCAGAGTGATGTAGATCTCCCATGGCGACGATCTGCAGGGGGATGAAGTGGAGATCTGGGATGTGGCTGGGCAGGGACTGGAGGGCTGGGGAGCGTGGGGCTAAGACAGCACAGTGGGCGGAGGAAGTAGCGCTGAGTTTTCTTTCAGGGGGATGAAAGGAATAGCCTTTGTCTACATGAGCAAAACATTTCTAAATCAGGGTTCAGTGTCTCAAGACCGGGTTATGCATGGAATCCTATTTTTAAGGGGCTTCCTGCCCACCTCTAGTTGAATACGTACCTGCCGTTTCCTTTAACCACCTGTAGTTCATCCAGATAGATAGACTCCAAGACCTCGACTTCTGAAGGAAGGACCCTAAAGAGACAGGGGAGATTGACTCACCATTACACTGCTCCTTGTTAAAGCCCAAGGCCAATGAAGGCTGGCCTAGTAGAAAAACGGCAATTAGACTGAGTGTATTCTCTGGTTATCCTCCACAGAAATAAGGGAGATATGTTGCCTTTAGCTGTCAAGTGGCCAGAGAGGAAGCATGAGAAATCAGAATTTTAGGCATCATTTCTGCCAACTGATGAGAAAATACATTCCCAGAGAGGTGAAATGAGTAGCCCAAGTTTCAAGATGTAAGAGGCAGAACTGGAACCAGAAACGGGTCTCTTGATTCTGCATTTAGGTTTTGTCACACTGTGGGTAGCTCCTTACTGATCATCTCTGACTCAGATATATGATGCCAACTGATCAGCATCCAGATTACCAACACCTGGACTTTTCTATACCACTTTCTCTATCTCCCTGGCTTTCTCTTTACCACTATTTACATAGAACCCAGTGTCCTGACTATTATCAAAACACACTGCTGATATGTCACCCTAAACCTTCTCAAAAGAGGTACTAACTTGATGGGCCTTCCTGGTGGCACAGGGTTAAAGTCTCAATGCTATCAAGCTATTGCCAGCCACTGCAGCAGAAGTTCTATCCCTGGCCAGGGAGCTGACCCACAGGGTGCAGCAGACCTCTTCTGTCTTGCCCACTACTTCTCTCAGCAGTGTATTTCAGTAGATCTGCCTGTTCCGCTCCCCACTCTCTCTGGCGAATCCTCTCACCCCCCCTGCCACCACTGGTCTACACCCCAGTTTTTATATGCATAAATAAATCTTTTTTTAAAAAAAGAGATACTAACTTGAACAGAACAGGTCTAAGTGGTATAAAGCCTGTGCTGTAGTGAAAGTCACCATCCTTGCAGCTGGTAACAGGTTTCAATCACTTAGCAGCTACGTGATCTGAGTAGTTATCTCTGTGAGCCTGAGTTACCCTATTACATATAGACAATACCATCCTCTCTCTTGTGTTATTGTAAAGATTAAAGGTGATTTGTTAAGTAACGCATCCAGCAGTCTCTTGGCCATAGTAGCTAATCTATGTCATTTCCGGTCTGTATATAACCTCCCTTCAAAAGAAAGAGGGATGTAGTTAGTACATGACATATTTATGAACCTTGCTGTGTGGTTGGTCTACATCAACCTGTTCAGGTCAGGATTCAGTGGTGCTGACGTAAACATGACAAACATGTTGAATCACAGAAACAGCAGTTGTAATGACACTGAAGATGACCGGGTTGAGTCCACAGCTCTACCCAGGCAATATGTAGAAAGTATGTTTTGTTTGATTTCTTACAGTTATACTGGCCCCACTTCAACAGCAGGGCTGCCCTAGTGCAACCTATGTTTCTCAAAAATTTTTAAAGTGTTAGCCACTTTAAAGAGTTCGAAATATATTTTTAAAGTGCTCAAAATATAAAGCAGGTAAGAGTGAATTAGTTCTGGTTGACATGGGAATGGGAGTCTCAGAGCACGATAGACTAGCTGCTAAAATCGCTGTTGCCCTCTCCATGGCTCAGGGTCACTCCTCAGAATCTTAACCTTTTCCTGAATAACTTGAAAACCAAAGGTCTGTAGAGACAATAAAGGCCAGCATTGGCTGGACTCCGTGCCAATGAAACGCTGAAGTGTAGGCTACATCAAGAAGCCCTTCAATACTGGCTTCATCCTAGCAGTGACTTGGCCCTGGATGTGGGTGGGGTGGGAAGGTGGTAAGTTGGTGACCAAAAAAAGGGGAGGTGTGTAGACTCTTATAACTCTAAGAACATAAGCTTTGGAGTGAGACAATCTAGGCCTTTGGACAAATCATTTTACCTCTCCGGGCCTAATCTAACATCTTCAGGGTTATAAACTCAGCGTTATTAACGAAAAGGAGGTTGACAAATGCTACAGATTCAATTGTGATCCTCTCAACTATTCTATGAGGTAGATGCCACACCCACATTTTTACAGCTGAGGACACTGACTCACCAAAGCTAGGTATCCTGGTTAGCACCACACAACTAATTAAATGTGCGACTAACCCACATTTATCCTACTTCCAAATCTTTTAATCCTTCTAGGGTCTGATCTTTTCACTAAGAATGCTTGAATGAAGGACTAGGAGAGCTTTCTGTGAGGTGTAAAGCTTTATTCAGACAACAGTCCTCATTAGTGTTGTCGGGAAAGCAGGCGGTTGTGGAAAGCCTCGGCGGAAACAGTCTGATCCAAGGGTAAAGGGGTACGAGAACCGGAGGACACTGGTTCCGGGAAGTAAAATAGAGGTGGGGAGATACGATGAAAGGGCATCCCCCCGGGAACCTGAGCAAATCCATTTCAGAAGGAGAGAATGGGACGGGGTGAAGAGGAGAGGAGGCCGACCCAGCCCGAACTGATCTGGCCGGCGCACACTGGGTCTCCTAACCCTTAGATCAGCTCCCCTCCACCCACCAGCTTCCCAGTCCCAAGAAACTCCCTTAGGGAGAGATGTCAGCGTCTCTGCCACCCCTTATCCCGCTCTTAGTCCCCTCCCCCCACCCTATGGATCGTCCGCGGCCGCCACTAGTTCCCCGGGTCGGATTCCGGCGGTCAGCCAAAGCCCATGCCCCAGAGTTACCAGTCCTCCTCCCCTGCAGCTGCAGACGCAGACACCGCCATGTCTTCGCCAGCCCACTTCCGGAACCGGAACTACTTTCGGGGAGCCGAAGACTGAAAGTTGAGGGGAGGGTGAGGGCGGGTAGCTAGCAGCCGTACCTAGGCAACCGCAGACTCCGGGTCCTTCGTGGGTCTTAGTGGCCAAGAGACGGTTCGGAAGTGCCCTAGGAAGTGCCAATAGCACTTCCACCGTCTCTCCCACATTTCTGAACGCCTTTGTCCTCTGAACCGCTGGCCAGTTCGATAGAGAAAAACTCGTAAGAACGGGAATCTAAAATCACCGGCAGTGAGGGTGGAGAAGAATTATAAAGCAGGCAAAGTACGCAGGCAGCCAGAGGGGGCGGGGCTGAAGGCCTGGGCCGCCGTCCCTCGGCCTGAGGAGCTTGAAGCTCCTGGGCTGGGGGCGAGAGAGGGGCTGCGGTCTGAGATTGGCGCCCGCAGCGGGTCTGCGCAGGGTTGCCGAGGAGGTTGGCCGTGGCTAGAACTTGGGGGAGGCTGGAAGGGGCGGGGTGGGCGAGGCTAGATGGAAGAGGCGGGGTCGGGTGGGCGAGGCTGTGTGGAGGGGGCGGGGTCGGGTGGGCATGGCTGGGCGGAGGGGGCGGGGTCGAGGGGCGAGAGTGGGTAGAAGTGGGAGAGGTTGGGTGGCCAAGGCGTGGTGGAGGGGGAAGGGAGAAATAGGGTCCAGTGGGTGCGAATTTGAGCGCGTGGGAAGTACTCCAAGAGGCGTTCTGTTTACTCCAAGATCTCATTTTTTCAACCACTCCATCATACTATATTTTTGTGGCCTGGATTGTTATAAGAAAAAAGCAAGATGGTTAACATTAACCTTTCTCCCATGCCCGAACCAGGCCTCCCTGATGTTTGGAACTGTCCCTGGAGCTGTAGCCCTTCGCTACCATTGCTACCTTCTTCCTTCTGAGGGATCCCGAAACCTCTATCATGGAAAAGTACCACGTATTGGAGATGATTGGAGAAGGCTCTTTTGGGAGGGTGTACAAGGGTCGACGAAAATACAGTGCTCAGGTGGTGAACAAAGGGTTATTTCTTGAGTGGGATTTGCACCTCCGACTCTAGAAGAAAATGGGACCAAAAGGGAAGCATTCATATCAAGCAATGCTAAGGCACTGATTCCTTCATATTTCTTATGGAGTATGAGTCCTGAAGTTGTATTAATTGAATTCAGATTCTAATCCAACGACTTTCTAGCTTTAGAACTATAGACAAGTTTCTTAAGTTCTCTGTGTTTCAGTTTCCTTATCTTTTGAATGTGAATAAGAACAATATTTGATGGAATTTGAGGATTAAATGATGTTGCATTTAGTGCCTGGCATCTAGTATATAACAAATTATCATTATTATTATTATTATTATTATTATTATTATTATTGATCTCTGACATACCATGCAGAAAGAAGTAAATCATCTGAACTCTGTGCTTCCCTATCATTTTTCCTTCCCTTTTCCATAAAATCTTCCCCTTAAATCTTGAGTTTTTTACCCAGATCAGAGCACCTCTCCCAGAATCCACTAAAGGGATCTGTCTGGCAGATGCTATTTTCTCCGGTGGCAAGGGATAGGGCAAGCCTAGGTAAGGCTAGGGTACCATGGGGGAAAGTAGTGGGAACAGTTATAATGAGAATAACTCAAGCAGAGTTTGAGTTGTGGAGCTCTGAAGTTAATGTTGAAGTTCTAGTCCTTTTCGATAGTGTGGTTAGGCTTTGACTCTCACCACTCACTGACAGGTGGTGGCTCTGAAGTTCATTCCAAAATTGGGACGCTCAGAGAAGGAGCTGAAGAATCTGCAACGAGAGATTGAAATCATGCGGGGTCTGCGGCACCCCAACATAGTGCATATGCTTGACAGCTTTGAGACGGACAAAGAGGTGTGTTTTAACAGTTTGGGATCACCTCCCCACAACCACGAAGGCCCCAGGACTCTCCCAACTTCATCCATGTCATTGCCTTTTCCCTACAGGTGGTGGTGGTGACAGACTATGCTGAGGGAGAGCTCTTTCAGATCCTGGAAGATGATGGAAAACTTCCTGAAGATCAGGTATGTTTCCTGGCTCAACCTTCTCCCTGCCCCTGGCTTCTCTCCTAGTTAAAGACTGGTAGGTAAAAGTAAGGGCACTGAGATTCTCTATTTTGAAGACTCCTGAGAAAAACCTAAAAGTCTAGGTGGATATAGAGATGCTATGGTGTGATTCTAAAGTATGCAAACATTGGAACCAAAATTTCTGAGTACAAATATTTGGCTCTGTCACTTGTTAGCTGGATCCTTTTGGGCAATTTACTTTAACCATTTGGCCCTTAAGCTTCCTCAGTTGTAGAGATGATATTGTCTGCTTCGCAAGGCTATTATGAAGAAAGCACAGTTAATTCACATAAAGTGTTTGAAAGAGTACCCAACACACAGTATTTAACTTAGTTAGCTATTAATTTTGTTGTTATTAGGCACCAATGTGTTAGTACCAAAGAAGGCAGGAAGAAATAGGGGTTGTGGTTAAGGCAGGACTTACCTCCATGACACAGGGATTATGTGGGATTTGAGCACATTCTTTGGCCACACTCATTCTAGGGATTTCTCTCTGCTCTAGCAAGTAAACTTCCCTTAATATTTATCTTCTGAGCTTTCATTATTTATCCATCCTGATATTTGTTTTGTGTCTGACTCTTTCTCTTGAGAAACACTATATGTCGAATGCGTACTAAGTGCCAGGCACCATTCTGAGAATTACATTACTTTACATGCTTTTAATTCATTTAATCGCCACAATGAGGTAGATGGTGTCATTACTGTCACTTTATAGATGCTGAATCTGAGAGACACAAGGTAAGTTGCCCACAGCTAGTAAGACTTTATTTAAATGAATGGGTGAACAAAGGAAAGAAAGGCTGAGTAAGGGGAGTAGGCACTAAGAAAGGTATTGTGTGAAACTCTAGAGGAAAGGGAGGGTGAAGAAGATCTGACTTCAGCAGAGACATCTAGGGAAGTCTTGGGACTTGTCAGCAGGTCCCTTCCTCTGCCCTTCCCTTTGTCTTTTCCATGTGTTTGACCTCTAGGTTCAGGCCATCGCCGCCCAGTTGGTATCAGCCCTATACTATCTGCATTCCCACCGCATCCTCCACCGAGACATGAAACCTCAAAATATCCTTCTTGCCAAGGGTGGTGGCATCAAACTCTGTGACTTTGGGTGAGGAGCCTGACCTCTGTTTCTGGTTCTCATTCTGCAAGAAGTGTTAGGCCATATCTTTGACTTCTGTAGGCCTCCTTTTATAACCTGAGCTGGAGACTAGGACTCTTGTTGGGTCTTTTGGAAGGTGCTCTCTCTGTTTGGGTTTGGATACCTCATGCAATGAGAGGTAATAGTGACCAGGTCTAGTTTTCATGGACTGTTTTTTTCTCTTTCCATTTCATTCTGTCATCTGCAGATTTGCCCGGGCTATGAGCACCAACACGATGGTGCTAACATCCATCAAAGGCACACCACTCTATATGTCTCCAGAGCTGGTGGAAGAGCGACCGTATGACCACACTGCTGACCTTTGGTCTGTGGGGTGCATCCTGTATGAGCTGGCTATAGGCACCCCTCCTTTCTATACCACGAGCATCTTTCAGCTGGTCAACCTTATCCTCAAGGACCCTGTGCGCTGGCCCCCCACCATTAGTCCTTGCTTCAAGGTAATCAATATAGAAAGGGAGATTACTTTTGCACCAGAAACCTGTTTCTCTCAGCCCCTCTTCCCTTTTCCAAAATTCTTTCCCAGGTCTAGGGCAGGACGTTGCAGTTACTGGAGTAATTCAAAGCTGAGCCAAGTTGTAGGAGCTTGTTCTGCAGGGGTTTCTAATGTCCGTCAAACTTGGGCAACCCCTCACTGTGCCTGCATATTATCACAATGGAAAGATCATTTCAACATGCCAGGGACAGATACTGATCGCGTCACATACCCTCTTTTCTACTTATTTCCTGTCAGATGCAGTGTCCAGTTGATATCTAGATTGACCCACACAGTTTTCCTTCCTGAAAGAAGACATCCAAATGGCCTGAACTAGTGGGATTAGTTCAGTGATTGGGGCAGATGATGGAGGTGGAGCCTGCTCATTGAAGCTAAGTCTCAGCAGACTCACCCTTTTCATTTTTTATCTAGGGCAAGGTTTGTGCCTTCAGTGGAATACAACCTTCTCCTAGAGTGAAATTTCATTATAACTTCTCTTTATCTAGTGTTAAAAGGGACAAGTTTCTCTCCAACCTACTTTGTTGGTCCAAGTAATTATTGAAAAGAACCTAAACAATGGAAACCTCAGTAGGTGACATACATCAGATGTTCATTCTCGTGTAGGGTAGACATGCTGATAGCTTCAGCAGAGCCCTGGTAAACTAATCATTTTATTTTAGAACGGTGGTCATAACTACTAGTACTTATTATTCGTGTTTCAGCCCCGATTGAGGATTTTCCTAAGGTTAGCTCATGACATATACCCTTTTCAGAGTCAGTCGCCTCTAGACAGCTGAAGACTTGCTGAAAGATGTTTTTGAGTGCTCTCAAACACGTCTTTACTCCGACTTGCGTGAGTGTGCTTTTAACCGTAAACACAGCTGTTCCTACCAGCTGCAAACAATCTGCAGTCGAAGGGAGGGCAGAGTAAGCAGTTTGGGACTCCTTTGAAGTTTGCTTTCTGAAGATGATTGTAAAGCTGGAAGTCCTTTCTTTCTCCCATTTTTTTCTCACTTCTTCACAAAGTTGGTGACAATGATATTTCTGTTTTTACTCCTGGGATTTTAAAGTATCCATGGACAGGAATTGGGCTTCCCCAAGAGGTAAGGTTGTGATGTCTGTTCACTTCAGCCAGGGAAAAGAGGCCTAAGAGTAGGGTTAGAGAGGGTATGATCAAGACCTAGCCAGTCTGCTCTAAGAATGGGCTCAGGAGTCTTGGTTTGCCAGTTCTGCTGAGCTGGAGAGGGCCTACAGGGAAGTGAAGACTGATGGGGTGTTTCTTCTCTCCACAGAACTTTCTGCAAGGACTTCTCACCAAGGACTCCCAGCAGCGTCTGTCCTGGCCAGATCTCTTATATCACCCCTTTATTGCTGGTCGTGTCACCAGTGAGTCATCAGGAGTCCCAGGGTTCCTGTATTTCCCTAGTGCTCTCCCTCATATATCCCATCTTTCCCCAACGTCTGGATCCCACACACCACCTTTACTCCACCAGTTTGAACTTTCTTCCTAGCCTTTTGCCTAATTTTTATCACTTCTCTTTCTATCCCCCTCCCTCTTTGTCACTTTGTCAAAATGGTGTCATTCCATAGAAACCTGGAGACACTGAAGTTGCTCTGGCTAAATGGCCACGGTGGCGCAGCTCCAGTATGAATATGTCTTCCCTCTCTTTCCTCCTGGCAGTAATAACAGAACAAATTGGCCCAGATTTGGGCACCCCATTCACCAGTCGTCTGCCTCCAGAACTTCAGGTCCTGAAGGACCAACAGGTTAATCAGCTGGCCCCTAAGGGTGGTCGATCTCGTATCTTACGACAAGCCTGTAAGCGCATGGCTGCGGAGGACAAGCAGAAGGTATGTGGGGCGGAGGGAAATACGTGACATGACTAAGCTAGTTAGTAACTGGGGGAGTTAGAGAAGGTGGGTGACTTTCTAGGGTTCACATTGCCTGTGGCACCAAATAGTTCTGATTCAGTGTCTCCTGCCCACTTTCTACAGACACATCAGAACACAGGACCTGCTGTTGATCAAGAAGAAATGATCAGCAAGGTGGTTTCTGGTACAGTCCCCCTGTCCAGACTAAAGACCACTCCTCAGGAACCAGGCCTCTTGGCTGGGATCTTGGCTTCAGAACTGAAGAGCAGCTGGGCTGACTTGAGGGCTGGAGAGGCCCCTCCCGCACCTCGGTGAGGAGAGCATGGCCAGGGGTTATAGGATGGGGGATCGTGCAGGTCTTTGGCGCTGGTCAAAGCAAATACATGATGGTCCCTATCAACATCTACTGCCTAAATATAGATAGGACCCTTGGAATCTTGGAATCTGAGTCCTGGGTTCTTGACTTCTAATTCCAGATACTTTCCTGATCCATCAGGAAAAGTAGAAACGTACCTTTCTCTATGATTCAGTTATACAGTAACTAAAAGGGGAAGAACCATCTCTATGCAAAAGGAAAGATCATTTGAGTTGAGAAACACAGGTAAAAACTGCCAAGGCAAACTTAAGAATAAGATCCAAAGTGAGAGGACAGTGGCAGATAAGTGTGGAGTGGTCAACATAGCATGTCTCCTCAATCCATGGCTTGTTCTCCATTCCTTTTTCCTGGGACCCAAGGGAAGGAGGAATTAATGAACCCTAAGCCTCACAGGTAGAACTCATCCTATTCACCCTTTCCTCTGGCAGGGAAACCCGGATCATCCAGGACTGTGAACGAGCATTCCCAGAGTTAAGGCCAGAGGTAGTGGGCCAGCAGAGCATTGAAGCAGTAGACCTAGAAAATGAGGTGAGCCTTAGTTCTGGCCATGGGACCTTGACATCGATCTTGTTCCTGCCATGGACTTTGGTCTGAGTAAATGTTTTCTAGAACAGTGATTCCCAGCACTCCCGATCTGAGTTAAAAATGCTTTCTTATTTAATTTATAGATTTTAATTGCATGGATCTAAACACGTAACTTTCAAAACTTAGAGCACATAGTTAAAAATGAAAGTCCTTCTTGAGCCTTACCTCCGTCCTATGAACACGGTTCATTCACTTGCACAAACAGTACAGTTTTAGAAGTTAGAGATTTCACATTGATATAATTCTGTTACTTAACCTATATTCCATATTCAGATTTTGCCAGTTACTCCAGTAATGTTTTGTTTTTTGTTTTTTAAAGATTTTTTATTTATACATACAAGTTGGGATACAGGCCAGAGGCATGGGGCAGCAAGAGGGTTCACCAGAGACAGAGTGGGGAGCAGAACAGGCAGATCAGAAATACACTGCTGAGGTGAGCAGCGGGCAAGGCAGGAGAGGTCTGCCACGCCATGTGGGATTCTCCCCGGCCGGGCGTCGAACTCGTGTCGTGCTGCCAACAGCTCCACAGCGCCGCGTTTAACCGCTGCGCCACCGGGGAGGCCCCAGTAATGTTTTTTGTTTTTTTTTTTAAGATTTATTTTTTATTTATACATACAAGCTGGGGTACAGACCAGAGGCGTGGGGCAGTGAGAGGGCTCACCAGAGACGGAGCGGGGAGCAGAACAGGCAGATCAGAAACACACTG
>PVIJ01004548.1:0-116008 GCA_004024925.1 Scalopus aquaticus | reverse complement strand
TTTGTCTAGTTTTGGGTGATTGTATAGTTTTAGGAATTTGTCCATATCCTCTAGGTTGTTATACTTGTTTCCGTATAGCTGTTTATAGTAATCTCTGATTATTTTTTTTATTTTTGCTGTGTCCGTTGTGATTTCTCCTTTTTCATTTATGATCCTATTTATTTGTGTTTTCTCTCGTTTTTTCTTTGTAAGCCTGGCTGGTGGTTTGTCTATTTTGCTTATTTTTTCAAAGAACCAGCTTTTAAGACCAAATATTTAATGGTTAGCTTATGGGACACTAATAGTAACTTTTAAAAAAAATTAAAAAATTAAAATCCTTCTTTCTTGAAGCTTTCTAAAAGGTTAATTATCAACCAGTTCTTTCAACCTTTAAATTACTTTCTGAGAGTGAATTAGAGAGAGGAGCATGAATTCTATTAAGAGATTGTGGTTCTACTATAGATTAATTCTTCTTATTAAATGGTATCCTGTTGTTCATTTTTCATCACAAAGAGGATGATTTAATCCTTGTTTTGAGGTTGCATATTGAGCAATTCTGGGTAATTGCATGTAGAATGATGACCTTTACAACAGATGCAATTCAATATAGAGAAAAATTGGTTCTTAGAATGCAATTTCAAATTCATAAAGTGAGACGTAATATCTTGGAAAGTGAGTGTATGAGTTTCATGGTATAGTAATGCTATTCCTAAGGGAAATTTCTAATATCCTTTGATTCAGTATAGAGTCAGGATAAATATATGCTACTGGCAATACCTGAAGCATGCTAATAACTTAACCACATTTGACTGATTAGCAGATAAGTATGGTTAATAAAAGATTACATAATTTTGGTTTCAGGTAACTTGTTTTCAATTACAGAAAAACTCTCACTGTATGAAAGGACATGCTATAATGCAGTTCCTTAAGAGTAAGCTATTTTCATAACATGTCTTGGAAGCTTTTTCTCTTCAAATTAAATGGTTCTTGTGAGTAAATTTGATGAAATCGTTTACCACAAGAATTGCCTTTTAAATTCCAAAACAAAAGGATTAAATGAAAGTTGACTTTAATAGAAATGGATATTGCATTATTTCTTTTGCAAGTGCCTGTACTTTTTTTATTTTATAATGATTTGTGTTCCCTGATATGCTTTATCTCATGCTTGACTGATTGCAAGTGTGAAGGGGGGTTAAATATATTCGCTGCTGGCAATTTAGCATTAATTGCAATACATTGTAATCCAAATTACAATCTGTCATTTCCAGTCAAATTGTGAAGCACTGTAATTGTATTTTAGAGTTCCACTGCCATTGATTATAGCTACCTCATTTGTGTTTTAATATACCATGACAAATTTGTGAATGGAAACACAATCTTGTAACAAACCAGGAAACAAGTATTATTCCTCCTATTATAAGAGCCAGAAAATTATTTCTTAACAAATGAAAAGAGGAGATGGCAAGACAGTAAAGAGGATTCATTTAAGGATGAAAGGACACAAAAAGACTTTGATTTTCCAGCAGTACAAAAAATGAGACATGAATCTTTTGGAAACATTTTTAAACAAAACATGATAATTTTTGAGTATAAAATAGGCAATTTTATGAGGATACATTATAACATGGAATTGTAGTGTGCAGACTTCTGGGGCACCTAGGGGTCCTCAAACCTGCCTGCTCTAAATGGGTTCTGTCATCTGCCGCATCAAGACAAAACATTTAAAACCTTTAATGGAAAGGAACTTTAATACAAATAGTGTGCAACAAAGAAAAGACAAAAATAGTTTCCGAATCAAGCAGCCAAAGTTACCCATCCCCTTGTGGGTAAATGTCTAGTCAAAAGGGTTGGCCCAGGGGCCTCCCTGGTGGTGCAGCGGTTGAGCGCTGCTCTGCGGAGCTGTCGGCAGCACGCGATGCGAGTTCGACGCCCAGCCAGGGAGAATCCCACATGGTGCGGCAGACCTCTCCTGCCTTTCCCGCTGCTCCCCTCAGCAGTCTATTTCTGATCTGCCTGTTCTGCTCCCCGCTCTGTCTCTGGTGGGCCCTCTCGCCGCCCCACGCCTCTGACCTGTACCCCAGCTTGTATATATAAATAAATAAATCTTTAAAAAAAAATTAAAAGGGTTGGCCCAAAGCAAGGCCCAAAAGCCTGCCACAAGTCTAAAGCACCTTTGGATGGGGAACAATGGAAAAGGGTCAGAAACAGCCAGACAAATCTGGGAGGAAAAGAGCAAAATCAAAACCAAGATAAAAGCTGCCATGGTTAACGTCCCCACGGGTCTCTCATCCACATCTGTTTAGCAGGATCAAGAAGCAGGCGTGGTTTCTTTACTTGTCTCTGATCCTTGTGCCTCCTCCAGGTCTCCTGGCTCTCTGTCCTGCTTCCTTCCCTCTCCAGTCTCCTCTTCAGCTTCTTCTCCCTGCTCAGCTCCATCCTCCCTTGGGTGGGGCAGGAAACCTGGCACCTCCCCTTTTCCTGCGGATCACCATTACATAAAGACAAACATACACTTAATGCATAAGACCTTCAAGAGAAAATAACTTTAATATAGTTAGTGTGTAATAGAAAAGAAAGAATATCGTTTCCAAATGAAGCAGAGTTAACCACACCCTAGTGGGTAAAGCCAAGCCAAACACGGTTGGCCCAAAGCAGGGCCACTGATACCTGAAAGCTTGTCACAAGACTAAGGTACTTTCTGGTGGAAAATCGAAGGAAAGGGACAGAAGGGGCCAGGCAGGTCTGGATGGAAAAGAGCAAAATCAAAACCCAAGTCAAGATAAAGGCTGCCATTGTCAGCCTCTCCATGACTCTATCACCCACTTCTCTTTCCAGTATCGCCTTCCATGCCTACCAAGTCCCTGGCACAGGCCCAAAGCCAGGAAACAAGCACAGCTTCTTCATGTTTCCCTGCTCATGTGCCCCCTCCAGGTCTTTTCCCTTCAGCCTTCTCTTCCAAGTCCTTTCTGGCTTACCCTCAGGGACCCACTCCACCTTTCTATAGGTGACGCAGGGAATCTGGAACTTCCCCTTTTTCGATTACACTGTTACAGAATGAGTATTCACAAAATATTGATTATTGAGTTTATTATACACCTAGCTGGAACTAGCACCCAGGTTTTCCAAATAACCAAGTTGTCATTTTTCTTTCCTCTACATAGACTTCTCATTAACTGCCTTCTGCTTTTGTTGCACGATCTCACATTCCCTCTGTTTTTCTGAGAGGTAGTCAGGTTATCTTCTCCCCAATTCCTAGCAATCACCTTTCCACTTTTTGATTCGATGAATGTGACTATTTTACGTATCTCAGATAAGTAAAACCAATCAGCATTTGCTTTTCTCTGACTGGTTTATTTCATTTAGCATAATGTTCTCAAGGTTCATTCACCTTGTCACATATTTCAGATTTCCTTGCTCTCAAAGACTGAGTAGTAATTGTCATATGTATATACCATATTTTCTTTATCCATATTATACCCATATTTCTTTATCAATGAACATTTTGGTTTTTCCCACATCTTAGTTATTGTGAACATAGGAGTATTAATATCTGTTCAAGATCTGATTAAAATCCTTTGACTGAACACCAAGAGTGGCATTGCTGGATCATTCTGTTTTTAATTTCTCAAGGAACCTTCCTACAGAGTTCCCAAGTAACATTCAACATTTTGCATTCCCACTGATAGAGTGCGAGAATTCCAATATTTCCCATACTCATCAACATTTGTTGTTTTTGTTTATGTCTTTGATAATATCCCTCCTGATGTAACAGAGTGGTCCCCAGGAAAATGGAAGGTTCCAGGTTCCCTGCCCCACCCAAGCAAGGGTGGAGTTGAGCAGGAGAGATAAGTTGGAGAAGAGAGAAGAAGCTAGAGAGAGAGAAGACTGGAAAGGGAAGGAAGCTGGATGGAGAGCCTGGAGAGGCACAAGGAGCAGAGAGACATGTAAAGAAGCTGCACTGGCCTGGACTGATTGAGACAGATGTGGGTGAGAGACCCATGGGGAGCTTAAGAATGGCAGCGTTGATCTTGATTTTGATATTGCTCTTTTCCCCTCAGACTTGTCTGGCTGTTTCTGACCCTTTTCTATGGGTCCCTGCCAAAAGGTGTTTTAGATTTGTGGTAGGTTTTCGGGCCCTGCTTTGAGCCAATCCCATTTGGGTGGATTTTTACCCATGAAGAGATGGGTCACTTTGGGTACTTGATTTGGAAACTATATTCTTTATCTTTTCTGTATTGCACACAAATTAAAGTTTCTTTCTTTTTTTTTAAAGATTTATTTATTTATGCATGCAAGAACTGGGTACAGGCCAGAGGTGTGGAGGGGGGAGGTGAGAGGATTCACCAGAGACAGAGTGGGGAGCAGAGCAGGCAGCTCTACTGAGATACACTGCTGGGGCGGTGGGGGGGTGAGACAGGAGAGGTCTGCTGTGTCATGTGGGAAGCTCCCTGGCTAGGGATCAAACTCATGTAGTGGCTGTGAATAGCTTCATAGGAGGCCCCAGTATTAAAGTGTCTTTCCACTAAAGGCCTTAGATGTGTTGTCTTGATGTGGCAGATGGCAGAACCTATTTAGAGTGGAAAGGTTTGGGGGTTCTGGGGTGTCCCTCTCCCTGCCCTGTAACACTGACGAAGTAGGTAATATCTCATTGTAGTTTTGTTTGTATTTCCCTGATGATTAGTAACAATGAGCATCTTTTCTTTACATGTTTGTCTTTTGTATGTCTTCTTTGGAAAAATGCCTATTTAAGTTCTTCATCATAGTCTTATAGTTTCCAGTGTATGGATTTTTCACCTCTTTAGTGTGTTCCCAAGTAATTTCTGTTATTTTCTGAAGTATTGATAGAAAATGATTTTTTATTGCCATTTAACCTCTTGCGCCACCAGTCAGGCCTGAAGCATGATGTCTTTAAATTCTGATTTGAAGATTTTTGAAAGTAATATTGAGCCAATGTCATAGACAGGTGGGCTTTCTCTGGTTCTCCCCATCCTCTAACTCTATGAGAACCAGGTGGGTTCCCAAAGAAAAAGTCAGAGGCAAAGTGGGAATCACCAGGATGGTTATAGACTTCAGGAATTTCATACTCTGGAATTTGCCCTTGCATAGCCCCCAGCAGTTCACCCAGATTTTTAGTTTGGACTACCTACTGGTTTGTGTGGATTCTGGTGGCTCAGTCTTGTATAAGCTGTCAGGGTCTGACTCTGAAGAATGTAAATTTAGGAACTTGTATACTACTGTCACAGTTGAAGATTAATCCAATGAGGACTGAGGGAACAAATTACAGATTAACTCATTTGCCCAGGTCATATTCTGGCAAGGATTTACCCAAGATTTCTTCAGATGTTACACTCTTTATTGTTCTCCACTGCCAGTAAGGAAATCAATTTCAGTATATGTAAGAATTGTCTAACAATGGGACTAAAGGCTTAAAGACTGCTTGTTAAAATTTCAGACAATTTGGGGCCTCCCTGGTGGTGCAGGGGTTAAAGTCTCAGCTCGAGCAAGATATTGCCACTGAGGCATGAGTTCAATCCCCAGCCAGGGATCTGACCCACATGGTGCAGCAAACCTCTCCTGTCTCACCCACTGTTCCCTTCAGCAGTGTATTTAGTCGATCAGCCTGTTCTGCTCCCCACTTTGTCTCTGGTAACTCCTCTCAACCCCCACTCCTCTGGCCTACACACCAATTCTTGTATGCACAAATAAATAAAAATAAACCTTTAAAAAAATAAAATTTCAGGGGCCTCCCTGGTGGTGCAAGGGGTTAAGTCTTTTTAGCACTATGAAGCTATCCACAGCCTCTGCAGCATAAGTTCAGTCCTGGCCAGGGAGCTTCCCACATGGCACATCAGACCTCTCTGACTTGCCCGCTGCTCCCCTCAGCAGTGTATTTCAGTGGATCCACCTGTTCTGCTCCCCACTCTGTCTCTGGTGAATCCTCTTACCCTTCACTCATCTGGCCTGCACCCCAGCTCATGTATAAATAAATCGATCTTTAAAAACAAATAAAATATCAGACAATATAAATTCTAGAGTAGAGAGCAGAATTCCTCTCACAGTCTAAAGAGTTGGTATTTGGTATAGAGTCTACACTATCCTTAGGACTTTTTGCTTTTTCTCCCTTATGTGCTTAACAGGTAAGGACATGACATAGTTCTCTTTAGTTGGTTCCAAAGCTTCTCAAATTCCAGGAACAGAATTACAGGCATGATTTCTGAATCTGTCAGCTAAATGGGTCAGATTCTATGCATAATCTGTGTTTTCTCATGTTTAATATTAACTCTTAACAGGGATGTGGGTAGGGTGAGTATACCAATTATGCATAAGCTGTTATATAAGGAATGTTCACATTATAATGCTTAAATAGCTTTTGTAGAGAAATATACCCCTTCATACTTTGGAATAAGTGGCAATTCTGCAATAACTTATTTTCAAGATTCACATTATGGGATTGTTTGAATTTGTTACTTTTGTTTTCCATTAGCTTCATTAGAGGATGAAAGAGAAGTGCTGTAAATTTGTGCCATTATAATTTTAAATGACTATTACATTGATATTCCATTTCCCTTACAAATATCTAATAAATTTCCTCTTTTCATTCTTCATTCTATAAATAGTTAAAAAAAGAATCTAACACAAACCTTTACAACATATTAGAGAAAAATGTGAGTGTGTAAGTAATGAGGCTAAGAAGGAAACATTCGAAACTGGGTAATACTTGCCTTCATAGAATAAAACAAAAATACCTTCTTAGGCTTCAATAGTAACTACATTTCTCAATAGTTAGCTATGTTTGGATTCAGAAATAAATGGAAATTTTATGAACAATCAGCAGTTTGGGAAGCTATTTTTTATTATTTGCCTAACAGGTCTTTCATTTCCAAACCATCATAACATCAGAGAGAAAAAAAAAAAGGTGCATACTTTCACTGTCACTGAAACACAATTGATATTCAGAAATTCCCCACATATAACTCTGCCTTGGGTTTGAAGTTTTTATTTGTTTTTCAATAGTTCTTTATTGCTTTTTCAGCTCACTCTTACAATTCTATTAGTGGAGACTCTTTTGCCTATCACTGCTATAATGAAGAATTGTGTAGAATCCTTCCAAAGAAAGATTTGATGTCTAGGCTGACTGGTAAAGGATGAGAAGTCATTCACTAGTTGAAACAAATAGGTTTGGGAATGAAAAGCAAGGGCATTCCAGGCTTAAGTGACCTCATAAGCAAAGGAAGAAATAGCATAGAGTTTAACAGTTTGGCATCATTTAGAGTATCAAGTTTTGCAGGAGAGGGGACAAGAAGGGATGGGGAGCATGGGAACAACACAGAGTTGCTCCAAACTCTGAATCTTTAAGGACCAAAGTTGTCTTCATTGACACATGTTGCCTTTAGGTTTTTAAAGAGAGAAATTAAGCTCACAGTGTCTAGTAAGACTTTCTATCCCCTGTGCCAGCCTAGCAGTTCTGGTTTCTTTGAGATACAGGTCACAGGTGGAGGCACCCCCCCTTCCCGCTTCCCCTCCCCCTCCCACATCATCGGCCACACACCCAGGGGAACTTGAATCCCCACCAATGACTCTGATTCCCCTCAGCCCCCCAAACCCAGCCACATAATCCAGGGAGGTTCTCCCTTTACAAACCTCTTAATATGTGATTGCAAATGTGAAAGCAAAATGCTGTTTATTTTACTTCTATCCTGTCAGCCTGGCATCTTCACAGACACCTCCATTTCTCTGTAAATATGTAACTTGGAACAAATATTCGAAACTAATGAGAAGTGGTCATGAGTACATGGTGTTGAGATGTTTTGCAGTATTCTGACTTTTTGGTCTCTAAAAATATTTTACTAACGGCAGACATTAAAATCACAAATACAGGGCTTCCCTGGTGGCATGGGGGTTGAGTCTCAGCATTCCTACTGTGCGACTTGAGTTTGATCCCCAGCCAGGGAGCTAACCCACATATGGCACAGCAGATTTCTCCTATCTGGCCTGCTGTTCCCCTTAGCAGTGTTTTTCAGTAGATCTGCCCGTTCTGCGCCAAACTATGTGTCTGGTGAATCCTCTTACCCCCTGCACTTCTGGCCTACACTCCAGCTCTTCTATGCCAAAAAGCCCCCAAAACCCCAAAACAAAAACCAAAGGCCTGTGTACTCCAGTTTCTTTTTTTCTTTCTTTTTTTTGTGTTGAAGAATTGGGGTGTAGGTCAGAGTTGTGGGGGATGAGAGTACTCACCAGAAATAGAATAGGGGGCAAAACTGGTGCTAAAACTTAACCCCCAGGCTCCCAGGGAGGCACAATGTTTAAAATATCTTTATTTGGAGTGTCTGCTATCTTCATCCAAAGGTGTCTTAACTGATGCAGATGTCAAATATGTAACAAAATTTAAAAATATACAATATACAGATATATTTTGGACATTTGCAAAAATAAAGGTATACAGAGGTCCCATATACCTTTTATTTGCTCTGCTCTCTTCATAGTACTACCTTATAGTTAAGCACTAAAAGTTTTTAGTCTGAATGTTGTTAAAGTTCAGGAATGGTAGAGAGCAGTGAATAGTGGCAAAGTTGGTGGAATCTTAATGATGTATGAATGGGATAAGCCCTGAAAGACAAATAGGTCAGTCTGAAACTGAGTTGAGAGTCAAATTGAAGAGGTAATTAAACGCTGTAGTTTAGAGAGGGAGTCATCACTTTCAGCTGAAAGCATAGCACAGTTAAGTAAGACATGCATCTGTAATGAAGGCTCTATTCAGTCATAAAGCAACTTGTGACTTTGGCAAGCCATTAATCTGTAAGGGACTAAATTTCTCCAATAGAAAAACCCAGGGAAATAATCCTACAGGTCTGCCCAGGCCTAAAGTACTTTTCTTTATGGTACTTATTAAGACTGAATTGCATCATGTGATTTTTTTGAGTAATAGCTTATAATTAGTGGATGACTATATACTCATGGGAGTCAATTTATGAACTATAAAATTACTCCTATGAAAACATAATTTTTTAAGTTATAGGGAACTCAATGACTTCATTTATATTAAATTTATGCTCATGCTTCTTAAAAAAACACTGTCCACTTGTCATATGTAAATACACTAGGATTTTTTCCCTTCTAATATAGTAAAAGACTAAATATGAAACAAACTATTTTGAAATCCTGATCTTGCTTCTTCCTTTTGCATAGAGATTGAAGATATCATTGAAGAAGATAGATCTCTTTCCTCTTAGATGTAAGGTGTAACTGTGCCGTTACTAAATGGGGAATTGATTTAAAGTAATTTGTTAACAGATAACTTATTTAGGGTCTACTATAGGTCTTGCATTTATGCCTGGTGTGGTGGTAACAGAAATGAAAAGCAGAGTCCCTGTCTTCAAAAGTTCACAGCCAAACAGGAAAAGAGAGGCAGCTTAGTAAACCACTGAGTATTTTAGTGTGAAGTTATGCCCTCCCTGGAAGTACAGAAATGGAGCCTCTGAATTTGATATCTGCTTTGCCTTGACCAACAGCTTCTCCCACTTCTTCTGGAATAGTGCCTGGATTTTTTCCCCTAGAAATGATCCCTTATCTCATTCAATGTACTTTGAGTGGCCAATCAGAATATGGTATACTTTGGACTGCAGTAACTGGGTCAAAGATGATACCATGATTCATGCCAATCCACTATAATCAGAAGGAATCTTGGGAGAAGGTATGGTACACTCAGGGAAGAGCAAATATTCGGCTAAGGTTAGACAATTGGATTGAGTAGAAAAAATTGGGAGATAAAGCTAAAATCATAGGCAGAATCAGTTTATGGAAGACCTTGTATACTATGTTGGAGAATTTAGACATTTTCCTGAAGACATGGGTAACTATACAGGAATTTTTGGCAGGTAGTTTATATGATCGTTGTTATGCTTTAGAAAGATGAATTTGGTAGGTATGTGAATGATGGGTTAGGACAGAGAAGGAGAAAAAAGAAGTAGAAAGCAAGGGAATGAGTTAAGATACCATTGTAGTTGTCTAAACTAGAGGTAATGAGAATCAAGATTAACTCTCAAACACTATCACTGAGACATTACCTTATTCTGGTATCACTGCCTCCAAGTGTCTCCACCCCAAATGGAGGTGGAATTAAAATACCATAGTAGTTGTCTAAACCAGAGATAATGACAGACCTGAATTGTGGATGTCTTAGTGCGAAGAGGGAGGAGAAATGTAGTAGGGATGTGTTCCATGAACTTTCCAGAAGGCACATTAAAAAGGGGGCAAAATGAAGCAATACTTTTCCTGGAGAAATTGTGTTCTGAGTGCATCTCAGCAAATGGTAGTATTTTTCAAAGAACAAAGTAAAGTTCAAGTTTCATTCAAGACTTTCTCAAATCTTAATGTGCACACAAATAACCAGTGGAAGCTCCATTCCCACTCCAGGACTAATGAATCCTCTCCCCGCCCCCACCTCTGGCCTGCACCCCAGTTCTTGTATGCATAAATAAATAAATCTAAAAAAAAAAAGATTGGGGGTGGAGGCCAGAGTGTGTGTGTGTGTGTGTGTGTGTGTGTGTGTGTGTGTGTGTGGCAGGGGGTGGGGTAGTGGTGGTGGTAAGACGATTCACCAGAGATAGAGTGGGGAGCAGAACAGGCTGACCAACGAAATACACTGCTGAGCCGAGCAGCAGGCGAGACAGGAGAGGTCTGCTGCGCTATGTGGGTCAGCTCTCTGGCCTGATATCAAACTTATGCAGCAGTAACTGATGATAGCTTGATAGCTCTGAGACTTTAATCCCTGCGCCCCCAGAGAGGCCCTATACCTCAATTCTTGTATGCATAAATAAATGTAAATCTTAAATTTTTTTTATTCTTTAATCACATCCCATTATTTTGAGCTTATGCAAAATTTAATCTGGACCGTTATTAGGACTCTACCCACCAACCACAGAATTGTATGAAAGTTCTGCATTGTTAGTCCAGTATATTTGGTGAAGGTCTTCAAGTCTGGCTACTAATACGCTCATTTTCTCAAGTTCATGTATTATTTGCATTTGAGCTGCTTTGCTGATTGAATGCCAAACTGGGATGTGAAATCATGGTGTGGTTGGAGTCTCTGATTCCTCCTGTACAGCCTCTGTGATGCTGCTCCACACTCATTCTCATCTAAGGTCCTGCTTCCTCTCACACCCTGTAGGTTCCAACAGACACAGAACCGACAACCCTCTTTTCTCTACTGTTAATCCTATTGGTTGCCATTTACTCAACCCAGCTCAAAAGCCCTGAACCTCTTTCCATTGTGTGAAGACAGAAGTGCCTCAAAGGGCAAAGATATTTTGTTACAAGGGGGCCTTATACTGTGTCCTGGGGCAAGAAAAGTCCCACATCTGATGCCATACCTATAGAGCAGTATTTAATCATTCTTTGATATTCTGTCACAACACTAAGAAGAAAAAGTATTATCTCAATAGCTTAACGAATCATCTTACCATACTTGCATTGTTCCATAAGATTCCTCCAACTACTCCACGGGTAATCTAATTTTCTATCTTGAAACTTGGAGGAAGTTAAAAACTTCAGGTCGCACAGCTATTAAGGAACAGTGCAAGGGCTATGAGGTAACCGCGTTGGGCTCTAGAGCAACGGGGGCGTGGCATTATCGCAGTTTCTATCAAAATATTTTGCTCAAGGTCATGACAGTGACCAGACTCAAACAAAAGACTTCACATACAAAGGAGAAAAGTTTCTGTATCTTAGATGGCTGTCTTTTCCACAAGCCTTGTATCCCAGTTTTACAGATGAGAAACTGAAGCCTAAGTGGCTTGCCTACTGTAGTCACAAAGGAGGGATACTGTTTGCTGGCTCCCGATACCGTGTTTCTTTGCATCATGTCGAACTGAAGTACTCTAGGAATGGTTTAGAATCTCGATCCCTGGCAAAACCCAACACAAAACGCTACTTCAGATCCCCGTCTGGGAAAATAAATCGACACATGCGCAGTACGCGCCAGAGACTCCACCCCAGAGACCCCTGAGTCCTATTCAGCACGCATGCGCCAGATGGCTCTCCAGCTCCGCCCACCACACCCTTCGGCGTTCCCGCCACTGCCCGCCCCTTTCCCGCCCGGATATCAGCCTAGTTTTGCCGGATGTTGTTGTGAGTCTTAGAGACACGTGAGACACTGCTACGTCATCACAGGCACGCGCAGGAAACATGGCGGCGGTGGGTGTTGTGAGCGGGAAGGTAAATAACGGCCCTGGGGAAAACTCTTGCTTTTTCTCTGGGATGGGAATGCTCTTGCTACTTGGAGGAGGGCCAAGGAAGGACTTGAGGATCTTTATGGCTTGTGAACAGCGTGTGGCGGATGTAGGAGAAGAGCACTTGCTGGTGTCAGCTGTTTTCTCCAGAATGCCGGCAACTTAGGAATTAAGAGACCCGTCTTCTGCTCCAAGGCCAGCTAGGCCTCGGTGCTGTTCTGATCGGCTTTGCCCCTGGAGGAGGAGGCTTTATTTATATTACCTTTTCTGAGCTACAGGTGGTTGCCTGGTTCCTCTTTCTGGCTTTTTAATGTTATATGACCTTGGATTCCTCTGCTTCTCTCTGATGAAGGCATGTTTGTCCCCTTTGGGAGAAGCTGAAAACAGGTGCTGTGCAGCTGTGCACAGAGAGGAAGAGTCAATTGATGCATTTTACCAGACTGCCTAGTTGGTTGGTGGTTTTGAACAGCAGGGAACGGGAGATTTACACCATCCTACTTAATATTCAAGAAAAGCGTTAGTTGAGGTATTTATTTCCTAGACATCTCTGTGGTGGTGTCTTACAGAAGTGAAAATAACCCCTTTTTAATTTGTTGTTTGTTAGGAGCTAGCATAGGTGCGGAGGAGATTTCATCGTATGGCTCCTGTTATTCCTAAGGTATCTTTGAAGGGAATATCTTAATGTTTTGTGTTTAGGACAATCGTGACGTGCCCCTGGCAGCATTTCCCGTTTATGGAGTTACTACTTTAACAGTTGGGTCTAGTAACGGCTCATACAGAACTTTAGGACTATTTACTTTTCCCAAATCGCTGGTCTCTTCCTTGAGTTTGACTCATTTTCTCCTTGCTGCTCTCCCCATGCTATTTTGAATTACTTGACATTATTTGTGATTTGGTGTATGTACTACTAGATTAGGCGGCAGAATAACAAATACAATATTGGCTTTGCTGTTACTCTGTAGTGTGACCTTGGCGAGTTGAGCAAGCATGACTTTTCTGCCCTTCATATTCTTTATCTCCAGAATGGGTGATGTCAGTCATTATTTCTCGTGTTGACGTTGTTGATTAAAAGCCTTAGAGAAGTACTGCGTACATAAATATATTATCGTGGTCAGCAGCCCTTCTGTCCCCCTGTGCCTACCCAGGTCCTGTTACCAACTTTCTCCCTTTGCAGGGGAGCAGCCCTCCTGCCGGCCTGTAGCTATCAGGTACTTCTCTTCACCGACTTTCTCCCTTTGCAAAGCAGCAGAGACAGCTCTCCTCCCAGAGCGTCCCTTTTAACAAACCTGTCCCTTTCAGGGGCAGCTCTTTCTGCCTGCTTCCATCTGGGCAAGTGTCCTTTACTCCCCTCTCCCTTTTAATAATAAACCTTTCCTTTCCTTTTGGAGATATCTATCAGTCTATATCTGTCTGTCTGAGGGTTTTCATAGTTTTTGGATTATCATTGCTACTTGGTTGTCTTATCAGTTTCTTCATATTGGATGCTGATTTTCTATTTGACTCATTACATATTTGGAGTTATTCTGTTTGATTTTCTATCTGGATTGATTTTCCAGTCTAGGATTTTCCAAGAAGGTATGCTTTCCATTTGAAGTTCATTTCCTTCAGATTTGGCTTGGTTTTGAAGGAACCACAATGATGATGTAGTTGTGAAATATGAGACTTTTTCCAGCCACCCCTTCTAGCCATTCATGTTCTAATTTGTTAGGTTAGTCTTTTATTTTATAACTACTTCATCTCATTTATCCTCCACTCAATGAGTGGAGATAAAAGGGAAGTAAAATACAGGTAGAAAAGGTAGGTAGACTTGAAGTAATGATTATTAAATAAGCTGTATGCTTTAGTGGAGTACAATTTGGCTGTAAGTTTTCTTGTAGCCACAGAAAGAGGGGAACCTGATTATTTAAAAGAATTATAGGATCCGTGGTAAAATAAAACAAAGATCTAAAAAACCAGGTTTCTTGAGATTAGACCAGAGTAGTCCCCTGTGGTTTCTTCATACTTTGTAATATAATCTGATTATATGATATATTGCATCCTTTTTGCTAAAAAAAAGGGAGGCCCTCTAATGCCTCTTAATATGCTGATGCTTTCAGTAATTACAATAAGTACAGGGTATTAGTTTGACGTATTCAGTTTTCTGATAACTGAATTCAAAGATAGATTTCTAAGATTATAAGTGGATGAATTTACTTTTGCATATATATTGTTTTTCTTAGCCAAGCTTTAGAAAGTGGGTTTGAATTTGATTATAAATTCTGATTAGTTCTTGTATTTCGGTTGTTCTTTGTTACTTTATATGTGCAGAAACATACTTTAATAGCCAACTGAATTGGGAGAGAGTAACATCCGTTTTGTGCTATGAGGGGAGAAATAGGGACACTACCTCTAAAGGTAGTGTCTTCTCTAACAGGTGAATAGAGATGCATTAATGGAAAGAGTGTAGTTTATTTATTGGGGATGAGAGTAACCTGAAATAGATTTTGCTCTTATATCAGAGTGCCTTGATGGTTGTCATTTACTTTCATTCATTTATTCAACAAGTGTTAAGCATCTGCTTTGTTTTAGGTACTATACTAGGCCTTTGGGATACATCAAGTAGCCACTTTGCTTGGAGCTTATAGGTTTCAGTTCTTCAGTAGGAAAACATCTTCTAGCAATCATCCTTTGGATACCATATCTAAATAAGATATAAAAGATGAGTTTCAGGTGCTGTTTTTGATGAAGAAAACCCTTATGAAATCTATCATGTACTGCTTTAATGTGTATGTAGTCTTTGGCATAAGAGAATTCATTCATTTAGTTCCAGTTGTACCTCCCCAGACTGCTAAATTATTCCTGCCCTCTTAATTGACCTTGTTTGGTACACTAACGTCCGTAAGAAGTTCTACTGCCTGTTCCTTCATTGAGGTTCTCTATATCTCAATATCTCTATATGTTTGTTCTCAAAATTTCTATGATGTTACACTTAAAACCACCTATTTTCCACATTTCCTTCCTTCTAGTCATTACTGATTAACATGTCCCAAATAAAACTCATTGTTTCCTTGCTTACTTACATTTTCCTTTGTTTACTTTCTTCTGTATTCCCTATCTCAGTGAATAACCTCATCTATTCAGTTTTGTCCTTGACTCTACCCCCCTTTCCCTCCTATATCTGATTAGTCATGAAGTCTTTTATTTCAGCCTCCTAAATATTTCTGTAAGCCATTCACTTTTCCTCATTGCCAGTGTCAATGCCTTAATTTAAGTCACCATGAATCTCCCTTCTTAGATTACTGTAGCTGTTCAGTCTTTACTTTGCAACCAATGTGTTAGTTTTGAAAAGGTAAATCTCTCCATGCATGCTAGAACTTTTCTTTTTAGATGTATTTATTTATGCATACAAGAGCCCGGTGTAGGCCAGAGGTATGGGGGCGTAAGAGGACTCACCAGAGACAAAGTGGGGAGCAGAACAGGCAGACTGACCGAAATATACTGCTGAGGGGAGCAGTAGGCGAGACAGACGAGGTTAGCTCCCTTGCTGGGTATGGAAGTCAGGCCATAGCAGTTATAGCGTGACAGCGCTGAGACTTAACTCCTATTCCACCAGAGAGGCCCAGACTTGAATTCTTTTACATATATTGACCCAAAGTGTGATCAGTCTTGGTAAACATTTTGTGTACACTTGAATACATATTCTGCTGTTGGTCGATGGAATGTTTTATATGTGCCAGTTAAGTCAAATTAGTTGATAGTGTTATTCAAATATATGATGTTGGTACTGATTTTCTGTCTATTATTTTGTCTTACTGAGAGAGGAGCATTTAAATTTTGGCTGTAGTGGACTTGTTTTCTTCTTGCATTTCTGTCAGTTTCTGCTTTATATATTTTGAAGCTCTGTTATCTATATACACATTTAGAATTGTTAGGTCATCTTGATGCTTTGACTACTTTATCATTATGTAATTATCTTCTTTATACCTGGCAATATTTCTTTTGCTCTGAAATCTACCTTTGATAAGAATTAGGCCATTTTAGCTTTTTCTGGATTAGTGTTAGCATGGTCTGTCTTTCCATCTTTTTATTTTTAACTTATTTGTGTCCTTATATTTAAAATGCTTTTCTTATAGGAAACAGAGTTTGGGCTTACTTTTCTGACAATCCTTTTTTAGTTGGGATCTGATTTTTTTTTAAATTGAGGTAACATTGGTTTACAACACTGTATACATTTTTAGGAGTACAGGTTCATACTTTTTTTTAAAGATTTATTTTATTTATGCATACAAGCTGGGGTGCAGGTGTGGGGCAGTGAGAGTGTTCACCAGAGACAGAGTGGGGAGCAGAACAGGCAAATCAACTGAAATACACTCCTGAGGGGAGCAGCGGGCGAGGCAGGAGAGGTCCACTGAGCCATGTGGGAATCTCCCCTGCCCGGCATCGAACTTGTGGAGCAGCCGCTGACAGCGGCTCAACCCATTGCGCCACGAGGGAGGACTAGGTTCATACTTCTTTAAGCGAATGTTGTTAGACCATGCTCACCACCAGAATACTAACTCTCCACCACAGACCATTAGGTCCACTCTACCTTTTGTTCCCCTCTTACCTATTTGGTAACGTCAGTTCTCATTTGTTTCTTCATTTGCTGTTTCTTTATATTCCATACATGAATGAAATCATTTGTACTTGTCTTTCGTTTTCTGGCTTATTTTGCCTAGCATAATTACGTCAAGTTTCTTTTATGTTGTTATAGGCAAGTTACATTTTTAAAAATAGTTGAGTAGTATTCTATTATGTATATGTACCATTTCTTACCCATTCATTCATTGTTGGGTACTAGTTGTTTTCATATTTTAGCTATTGTAAGTAGTAATGCAATGAACATAGGCTTGCATATATCTTTTCAAATTAGTGTTTTCACATTCTTCAGATAGATGCCTAGAAGAGGAATTGCTGGATCATATGATAGATCTTTTTTTAAAAAAATATTTATTTTATTTATGCATGCAATAATTGGGGTGTAGGCCAGAGGTGCGGGGAGTGAGTATTCATGAGAAACAGAGTGGGGAACAGAAAAGGCAGATTCACTGAAATACACTGCTAAGGGGAGCAGTGGGTGAGACAGGAGAGGACTGCTGTGCCATATGTGGGTTAGTTCCCTGATTGGAGATAGAATTCAGGCAATAACAGTTTTAGCACTGAAGCTTAACCCCTTGGCCACCAGGGAGGCCCCCTTCTTTCTGATTTTAAAATCATCTTTGTATCACTGATTTTGTTCAGTTTGGTTATGTTGTGCCTTTATAATTTCTTTGTGATTCTTGCACTTTGGAGTTCATTAGACTATTTGGATCTATGAGTTTATAGTCTTCATCAAATTTGTAAAGATATATGTAATTATTTCTTTATAAAATCATTTTTTTCTGTTTTGTTTCCCTCTGTCATCTCCTTCAGGCAATTCAGTTATACATATACTGGACCACTTGAAATTTTTCTACAGTTCATTGGTGCGCTGTTAATTGATTTTCATCTTTCCCCTCCTTTTTTGTATTTTGTTTTTTGTATAGTTTCTACTGCCATAAATTAAAGTTCACTGTTCTTCTGTAGTGTCAAATTTGCTATTCCATTCCGTGTGTTTTTCATCTCAGATGTAGTTTTCATATGTAGACATTCTCTTTGGTCTTTTTACTATTTTGATGTCTTTGCTTAATGAGCTCTAACTTTTCTCTAGGGTATTGAACATATGAAATTCAGTTATAATAGTGCTTTGATGTCCTCTACTAATTCTGTTTGTGTCATTTTGGGTCATATTTAATCAGCTGATTTTCTTCCTACTTGTGGGTTTTATTATCCTAACTCTTAACATGCCTTTTAACCAGATGTCAGATACAGTGAATTTTATCTTGTTGGGTTCTAGATATTTTTGTAGTCCTATAAAATATTACTGAATTTATCCTACAAGGCACTTAATTTCTTTTTTAAAGATTTATTTATGCATGCAAGAGCTGGGGTGTAGTGTAGGCCAGAGGTGTGTGAGGGTGGGGTGTGTGTGTGAGAGAGGGTTCACCAGAGACAGAGTGGGGAGCAGAACAGGCAGATTGACTGAAGTACACTGCAGAGGGTAGCAGCTGGCAAAACCGGAAGTCTGCTGTGCCATGTGGGTCAGCTTCCTGGCTGCGGATGGGATTGAATGGAACTCCAGCTGCAGTGGCTGCTGTAGCTTCATTGTGTTGAGACTCAACTCCTTACACCACCAGGGAGGTCCCCTAGAAGGCACTTAATTAAGAGAAAGCAATCTGATACTTTTGGGTCTGCTTTTAAATTTGGTTAGGTGGTATCAGCACAGCATTTAATGTGGGACTGATTTTGTTCCACTGCTAAGGCAAAGTAATTAGTACTATACCAATAACCTGTGGATTATGAAGTTTCCCGGTTTGATGGGATCAGCTCTTCCAAACCTAAGATCATTTCTACTAATAATTTTAAGTGACTTTCTACCCTGCTTTGGGTTGTTTACTAATACATATGCACCATTCAGTACTCTGGTGAATATTCAGGGACCTCTGTGGATCTCTTAAGTTCTCTATCTGCGTCTCTCTTCTCTGGCACTCTGTTCTGTGAACTGTTGCTCTCTTGGCCTCCCATAATTCCCAACTTTGTCACCGCAACTCCGGGAGACCAGAAGCACCTTCTGGCTTTTCTCTATCTTTGCTACAGCTGGAAACAGTCAGGACAGTAAGCAGGGCAATTTTAGGACTCATTTGTTTTCTTTTACTTGGTAGTCACTGCCCTTTATTGTCCAAAGAAAATCAGTTTGATAGATTTGGTCTTTTTTTTTTCTGGTTGAAGATTAAATCCAGCTTCTGTCACTCCATTTTAGCTGGAAGTAAAACTTGTTACAGGGTTTTTTCCCTCTCTATTTTTGAAAAGCAAAAACACTTCTGTATACCTCTTTTTCTCAAGTCCAGACTGGATATTTGATTGTGTGCCAATTTTTTCCCTTTGTTTTTCTTAATTCTGAGGTAGTCTTTTTTTTTTTTTTTTAAAGATTTACTTTTATGGGACTCCCTGATGATGCAAGGGTTAAAGTCTCAGTGCTATTAAGCTATTGCCAGCCACTGGGGCATGAGTTCAAGCACCAGCCAGGGAGCTAACCCATATGGCACAGCAAACCTCTCCTGTCTTGCCCGCTGCTCCCCTCAGTGTAGTTCAGTAGATCCACCTGTTCTGTTCCCCACTCTGTCTCTGAATCCTCTCACCCTCTGCACCTCTGGCCTACACCCCAGTTCTTCTGTGCACAAATAAATAAAAATAAATCTTTAAAAAAGTATTTTTATTTATGCATAGAAGAATTGGGGTATAGGCCAGAGTGCAGGGCTGGGTGTGGGGGTGGTGAGGGGATTCACCAGAGATAGAGTGGGGAGCAGAACAGGCAGATCTACTGACATACACTGCTGAGGGGAGCAGAGGGCAGACAGGAGAGGTTTGCTGTGCCATATGTGGGTTAGTTCCCTGGATGAGGCTGGAACTCAGGCCACAGTGGTGCTAGTGGTGAGACTTAACCCTTCTGCCACCCAGGGAGGCCCTGTAATTCTGAGATAGTCTTTATCTTCCAGAATTTTTGTTAATAGCCAATTCTTTCCTGTAGTTTATTTTGTTAAGTAGCACCTTGTATTTTTTTTGTCCCTTTTTGTTTCTTGCTTATGTGTATTTTTATTATGCCTATGGATATTTTATTATGCCTCTTCTGTCAAATCTTAGATGGTAGAAAGAGGCATTTCTGATGCCCTTTCTTTTTTCTTTTTCTTTTTTTACTTTTTTTAAAAAGATTTATTTATTTATGCATACAAGCTGGGGTACAGGCCAGAGGTGTAGGGCGGTGAGAAGGTTTACCAGAGACAGAGCGGGCAGCAGAACAGGGAGATTGACCGAAATACACTGCTGAGGGGAGCAGCGGGCAAGGCAGGAGAGTCTGCCACGCCATGTGGGAATCTCCCTGGCCGGGTGTTGAACTTGTGTCGCAGCTGCCGACAGCTCCACAGCGCAGCGCTTAACTGCTGCGCCACTAGGGAGGCCCTCTGATGCCCTTCCTTTCTTTGCTTCCTGTTGCACAGACAGCTTATATACATATATATCATGCTCACAACATTGATAACTGATGACTACCCCAGATTGGAATGCAAACACATAGGATACTGGAACAATTTTGTCAGTGCCCATATATGCTGAGTCTTAAATTGATTGCTTTTTTCATTATATACTCTTTGTACAAATAAAACTTGTCTGAAAAGACCTGAATCTCAACCCAAAAGTAGTGGAAAAACCTGGATCAAGTCATCTAACATCCTTGAATTTTTTCTTAGTTGCATAGTGGGATGATAACAAATATCTTACTGAATTGTAAGAATCAAATACAATAATGTAGAAATATTTTCTAAAATAATGCTTAATAGAAATATTACATGACTGATAGTATTTGAACCTTTTTATTTTGCAGTAAAGATTATGAATAAAATCAGAGTAAAGGACTTGAAAGCCTGTTTTATTAAAAGTTATCTCAGATGAAATTTCTGACATCGTAATTGTTCCTGGTGGCAAAATAATTTTTCATATCAAACAAGCCTAGAGAGACCTTTTCAAATATTAATTACTACCATTGATAAACATAGAAGCAGAATGTCCTGTGGCAGAATGATGCTTCTCTGGAATTAATCCACTACAGAGTTTAATGAAGAAGAAATACATCTTTGTGCTATTATATACCATCAAATTTTTAATGGGCTTCTGATTTTGTATTTTGAGTTATTTTAAACAGTTGGTACTTGTAGAGTTGTATTTTTATTATACACATATGCCCAGAAACTTTGATGAGGAGACAAGCTGTAAATCATTCCCCTTATAAAAAGGGGGCGTGGGGCTCCGTGATGGCTCAAGGGGTTAAGTTTCACCACTATGAAGCTATCAGCAGCCACTGCAGCACAAGTGCGATCCCAGATCCCCTAAATCTGCCCAGGGAGCTAGCCCACATGGCTCAGCAGACCTCTCCAGTCTCACCGTCTTACCGGCTGCTCCCCTTAGCAGTACTTCAGTCAGTCTGTCTGTTCTGCGCCCCACTCTGTCTCCTGTGAATCCTCTCACCCCTCCCGCACCTCTGGCCTAGACCCCAGTTCTTGTATCCATAAGTAAATAAGTAAAATCTTTTTTAAAAAATTAAGAGCCTCCCTGGTGGCACAGTGGGTTAAGCACAACACTGTAGAGCTGTTTGTGGCTGTGGCTGAACAGCCTGGGAGATTCCCATATGGCGCCGCAGACTTCTCCTGCTTTACCTGCTGCTCCCCTCAGCAGTGTATTTCGGTCCATCTGACTGTTTTGCTGCCCGCTTTGTCTCTGGTGAACGCTCTTACTGCCCCACGCCTCTGGCCTGCACCCCAGCTTGTGTGCAAAAATAAAAAAAAAATTATAAAAGACAGTGAATGACTATAATATTAAAATGATGATTCAAACTGGGATGATTGAGACTGAGAGTCTTCTGTGGTGTGGTAGGGGTTCATATGGGAGATTTTAAAGTTTTTTTTTTAAAGACCAAATTGTTCAATAATAAGTTTCTAGATTGATTTATAATTTAATTACATTACAAATTTTTTTTTTTTGTTCCTGAAGCAGTATTATTTTCTACAGTTAAGCAGTGTCGGAAACTCTTTTCCCAAAGGAAAGCCTGTAGAATGTTTTGCATATTTTCTTGAGGCGATAACAGTTTCAGTTTATGATGGGAGGTGTCAGGAAATTTGAAGTTCACTCCTTCCTTGATATGCATAAGGTTTTGAGATGCATAAGGTTTTACATGTAATATATTGTACTATATATAATTTGCAGTAACTGGACCTCTGAATTTTTGTTATTTTACATGTAGGTGGAGATAATAAATTCTGTTCCGACTCATTAGGTTGACTGAGGATTAAATGAGTACTTTGGTCAGAGTGCTTTGAAAATAAGATGCCATTTTGTTAAAACTGTTAATTATTACGTTATTTTGTATTTTGAAGTAAATTGTACTAATGTTACACAACTATTTTTTCCCATTCCTTTAACTCTTATAAGACTATAAGATTTTGTTAGTGGGTGCAGGTGAAATTAATAAATATAATTTTCATTTTATATGCCATTTCTAACAAAAAATACTAATTTGTATTGGTTAATATCACACCCTTCAAGTTGGAAAGCTGAACGTAACTGTTTGTTATAGACCGCAGAAGTTTGGGTTCGGAATTGTGATTTTGTTTTTTTTTTTACATGTAATTTATTCCTCAAAAAATGCTAAAGAACTTAAGAAAACAGAACTCAGGATGAGTGTAGCTTTAACTTTTCATAAGGTATCTGGTACTTTAATACTTTTTTTAAAAAAATACTTATTTATGCATACAAGAGCTGGGGTGTAGGCCAGAGGTGTCGGTGGGGCGTAAGAGGGTTCACCAGAGACAGAGTGGGGAGCAGAACAGGCAGGTTGACTGAAATACACTGCTGAGGGGAGCAGTGGGTGAGACAGGAGAGGTCTGCTCCATCATGTGGGTTAGCTCCCTGGCTGGGGATTCAAACTGGTGCTCTAGTCACTGGTGATAGCGTCATAGCTGGTGATAGCTTTGTAGTGCTGGGACTTAACCCCTTGCGACACCAGGGAGACCTCTGGTACTTTAACACCTTTAAGATACTTTTCTGGCTAAATTACTTGGGAAACTCACTTAAATGAAAAAGAGAACTTGCAGTACTTGACCAACATATATGTGGTAAAGAAGAGCATTGCATAATGTGCTTCAGTTCAAGTGTTTCTTTTGATTATTTGGAGGTCATTTAAGTTTCCATAATGTCTTTAGTAACAAAAGTATCACAGAATCTTAGATGTACTGTTAACAATACCAAACTTTTCTTGGCAAATGACTACCCCCTACTCTACTATGTGAACTGTGAAGTTCTTGATTATTTTAGTAGCTGGGTCTGAGGTGAAAATAGCTGAAGTGTAGCCTCTGATCCATTTGACCTAATAAATTGTAATTTTTAAGGAATTTCTTTTCCATGGTGGTCTGGGTATCATTTAATGAAGTTAAAACTTAGTCTCTGCACTTTGCTCAGCTAAGCAATGCTGGAAGACATAAAATAGATAAGGGAAACTGATAGCATTGCCATGGAAACCTGGCTGTAGGTCCAAGTGACCAAAAGGGGGAAATCCAAGGAATTCTGAAACAGGGCAAATAAAACCAGGCATGATACTTCCTCTGTGGAAAGCCCACTGAAACCTGATGTCCCAGCAGATAGCAACCAGCAGAGACCAACTCCCCCAGCCATGAAAAAGTCCCCTAAAATAAGTTATAAAATGGGAGGATACATGAACATTTTTATTGAGGAGGAGATAATGATGATGGATTCAGGTGGTGATTGTCTTGCCTTGTTATTCTCCATGCTATTCTGCAGAGTGATATGATTACATTAATAAAAAAGTCCACATAAGGGCCTCCCTGGTGGCGCAGCGGTTTAAGTCTCAGCCTATGAAGCTATCCGTAGCCACTGCAGCACGAGTTCTATCCCTGGCCAGGGAGCTTCCCACGCAGCGCAGCAGACCTCTCCTGCCTCCCCGCTGCTCCCCTCAGCAGTGTACTTCAGTAGATCCGCCTGTTCTGCTTCCCACTTTGTCTCTGGTGAATCCTCTCACACCCCACACCTCTGACCTACACCCCAGTTCTTGTACACATAAATAAATCTTAAAAAAAAAAACAACATAAATGGAATATATACTGTATTCCTGACTTACATATGTCAAAAGTACTTAGGTCTAGAAGTGACTATTTTATTTCCCTATTATTTTCATAATGAAAAAAAAATTAATAGTTCAAAATAGGTCCTGGGAACAGAATTTTAATTTATAATATTATGTTTATAGAAAATAAGATTGCCTGAAAATAAATCAATTCCCAAACAACAGAAAGTTCCAAAGTATGTGGAACATTGAAATCATACAGTATCTACAAGAAAAAAGGATTATGAAGTTAAAAGAATTTGGAAAATCCTGTATGCTATAGGTGAACTTTATGGGAATCACTTTAAGATATTAACAGCTCAGCTATCTGGAAATTAATAAACCTCTGACTTGGTTTAATACTGTGTATTACATTTCTTTTATCACTGGCCTCTCCTCCCTTTGTAATACCTCTTTACATTGGATACTTTTGGGGAAATTGTAATCAGAAGAGTTTTATGTGTTGTCTATCAAAGTAGTCAACTTAAGGGTATGTCGGATTTGTATATTGAGACACCTAGCATTTAGCCTGAAATCTTTGCTTATGGAAAAAGTCAAGATTGTGATTATCACTAAAATAACAAACTTTCATGATTAATAAAGCAAATGTTCTTTCAGTTTATTTTTTTGTAGTTATAAGTCTCAGTGGTATTTTTGAGATGATACCTTTATTTTTGAAATAATCAGAAATTTGGTTAGGTTTCACAGAAAAACATCTCTTAGTTTTAACAAATGTTGACGAATCTTGAATAAAAATGGTAAGATTAATCTTATTTTTGCGCTTTCAGATTATATATGAACAGGAAGGGGTCTATATTCACTCATCTTGTGGAAAAACCAGTGACCAAGACAGCATGATTGCAGGAATATTGCGTGTTTTAGAAAAGGTATGTTTTAGTAATGATTTTATTTGTTTATGGTAGTAATTCATAGCTGGAGCATTATCAGTAAGTTTGAACTCCATGTGTAAAATGCAATCACGTACTTGAACAGTGGTTGTACGTTGTACATGGGACTAATGTTAGGCACAAAATACTTCATTTGAGCCAATAAAATGGCATGGAATGTCTTTTTATTTATTGTTTCTTATTTTAATGAAAAAAAAATTGTTTGAGGTAACATTGGTTTACCGCACTGTATATGATTTAGAGACATAGAATCACAGCTTTTCAGATGCATGTTACCGCAGCACACCCATCAGTAAAGCACCCATAGTCCTCCACTACAGTCCACTGGGGTCTCTTCTTCCTTTTACTAGAGAGGGGTCTAGTCTCTGCTAGTCTCAATTCTAGTCAGATTTCTATGTTTGTTTTTGGTTTAGGTTGTGTGACCCTTTGTTTTGTTTCTCTATGTTCCACATAGGAGTGAAACTTTCTGGTATTTTCCTTCTGGTTTATTTTGCTCATTAGCATTATTCTCTCCAGTTTTGTTCGTGTTGGCATGGCATATTTAAAAACTTTATTTATTAAAAGTCTCACAAACATAAATTTTTATAATGAAAAGTAAACAAAAATTATTCATAATATTTGTTGTCAAATAGCATTTTACATATGCTGTTGCATATTTAAAGTGCTATGGTGTTAAAAATTTTGAGTTCAAGGCTTAAAAAGTAGGTGACTAAGAATGTGTAAGATATTGCCGAATAGTTAATAATAGTTTATAACCTCTTTCTCTAGGATGCTGAAGTAATGGTGGACTGGAGACCATTGGATGATGCATTAGATTCTTCTAGTATTCTATATGCTAAAAAGGTATTTATGAAAAAAAAGTATGACTAAAGGAATGACATTTAAAAAACAATAGTCTTACTGAGATAATTCCTATATCATAGTCCTCACCCTTTTAAAGTGTATAATTGAATGGTTTTAGTGTACTTAACAGAGTTGTGTAACTGTCATCAGTATCTAATTTTAGAATTTTGTTTCTCCCCCCAAAGAAACTATCTTTTAGCATCATTCCTCATTCCCACTTAAACCTAGTCCCTTGCAATCACTAATCTACTTTCCGAGGAATGTAAGATGTCTGAGGATTATTTCTTTTTTTTTTTTTTTTTTAAGATTTTATTTTATTTATACATACAAGCTGGGGTACAGGCCAGAGTGGGGAGCAGCTGGGGTACAAGACAGAGTGGGGAGCAGAACAGGCAGATCAGAAATACACTGCTGAGGGGAGCAGCGGGCGAGGCAGGAGAGGTCTGCCGCACCATGTGGGGTTCTCCCAGGCCGGGCGTCGAACTCGCGTCGCCGCTGCCGACAGCTCCGCAGCGCAGCGCTCAACCGCTGCGCCACCGGGGAGGCCCCCGTCTGAGGATTATTTCATAGGGATATTTCATATACATGGAATTATATGATGTGATTTTTGTGACTTGACTTCTTTCACTTGCCATGTTTCAAGATTTGTCTATTTTATAGCACTGGTATATCAGTACTTTTCTTTTTCATGAATAATACTGCATTTATGGTTATGGGAAAGAGTATTCAGTTTTCCCATCACAGAGGTCTACTGTAACTCACAACCTTAATTTACTTAGAAACTGACATTATTGAATGAAATCAAAATCTACTTCAGTTCCTAAATATTTTATATGTTGTGATTGTTTTAGGACTCCAGTTCAGTTGTAGAATGGACCCAGGCCCCCAAAGAAAGAGCTCATCGAGGATTGGAATATCTGAATAGTTATGAAGCAGAGTGGGACATGGTTAATACAATTTCATTTAAAAAGAAACCACATACCAATGGAGGTATGAATTAACTTTTTGAAATCATAAACTTACTTACTCTAATATGATATAAACAAAAGTGTTAAGAAAATTCTTTAATGTTCCTCCAAAGAAGGATGATTTGATACTTTGATTAATATGTATGATTCATATTTTATAGTTCTTTTTTAATCTCTCTCTTTTGTTGGTTGTGACTTCCAAAGATAAAATACTTTAAAATACTTGTTCTTTTTTGTAATTATTAATGGCAGAAAATAGAAATACTTAAAAAATTTGCTTTGGTTGTCTCTCATGCACATTTTTTAATCTACTGGGATTAAAGAAAGTCATGTTATTTCTTCCTAAAGCACCAGGGGGAGATGGAGTATACCAGGATCTTCATAGCTCATTGAAGTAACCTATTTTTCCTTTCTGTGTATTATGTATATGCTTGTATATATGTATATATAGCTCTCTAAATCAGTGTTTGCTTTGGGGTGATTATCTACATATAGATAACAAGAAAAAGTAAAGCTAACTACTAGATACAACACATATACTACCCCAGCATGATCTAACTAGTTTATCTATCATGTGACTAGTCTATTTGTGATCTCTTTGAAAAATACTTAACACCTCCCCAGAGCAGAGACAAAGATGGAAAGATATTTTACCTCAATAAAAAAATGTGGAAAAAAAAGCTAAGTACTTACATAGAGTTAAAACTTTTTTACTTATTGATAATGAAAAGGATAGTTTACCTCTTAATGATGTGGGTCTGAATTAGTATTTATCTACATTTACCAGATTTAAAAGGTTGGTCAAAATTTACTAAAATATGTGTTGCTGCATTTACAGATCACTATTACTAACTAAAATTGATTTTCATATATGGCCTGGGGAATCATTCTCATATACAGTAGCTTATACTTCCGATTTTATCATTTCTTGGAAATAATGGCAATTGAGTAAATCATGAGCTTTTGATAACACCTGTGCACACATGCATGCGTGTGTTTTTTTGTTTTAACATTCCCTTTTTACCGAAAGGGAAGATACCAAACAAAACAAAATATTAAAGATTAAAATCTCAGGGTTTTAGTATATCTGGTATATGAGGTGACTTTTTTCTAGATCTTCAGGATTAGTTTATGTGAATTATTTTTTATTGTTGCCTGTTAAATCCTTGAAAAAACTATGATACAGGAATGAGGAAAAGGATTGTTTCAGAATTTCATAAAAGAAAGACATATTACATGCATGAGAAAACCATCTGGCAATAAAGATCTTCTTAAACTAATGTTTTCTAACTTTGTGTAATGAAATCACATAGAGAGGTTAGGCTTTAAAAAAAAATACCAACATCTGGGTTTTAGCCCAACAAATTAAATCTCTAGAGTTGGAACAGGGCATCTGTATTTTTCAGAAGCTCTCCTGACTTTTATTTTTTTTTAAAAAAATTATTTATTTATGCATATACAAGCTGGGGTACAGACCAAAGGCATGGGGCGGCAAGAGGTTTCACCAGAGACAGAGTGGGGAGCAGAACAGGCAGATCGACGGAAGCACACTTCTGAGCAGTGGGCGAGGCAGGAGAGGTCTATCTTACCATGTGGGAATCTCCCCGGCTGGGAGTTGGCCTCTTGTTGCCGCTGCCGACAGCTCCACAGCGCAGCACAGCTCCACGGAGCAGCACGCAACCGCTGGGCCACTGGGGAAGCCTCCTCCTGACTATCTTAATAAGAAGCTTTGTATAGCTGCATAACTTAGGAAAAAACCACAGATGTAAATGTTGCTTATGTGGCTTATCCATGCATTGTGACTTACAGAAAACCTTTATTTAAAAGTTAAGGAGACATTTTCTAAGCTTGAGCTTTTAGAATTCAAATTTATGCTATAACGAAATATTTTTAAATTATATTTTTCCAAGAAAAATTATCATAACATTCACATTTTTCACTTTTTATCTTTTTTCATAAATCACATAGGAAACTAGGGGCAGACCTTTAAAAAATTGACTTGAAAGACTTAATTTAACTTTATATTTTTCATGAGTTTCTACTACCATATCAAATGTTTTGAAAATGTATCTTCCCAGAACAGCAGACTGACATGTTCTGGTAATCATTCAGGTAAAATTCTTTTTTTTTAAGATTTTTTTTTAAATTTAGTTATTCATACGAGAACTGGGGTGTAGACCAGAGGTGTGGGGGTTAAGATGATTCACCAGAGACGGAGTGGGGAGGAGAACAGGCGGATCTACTGAAATACACTGCTGAGGGGAGCTGTGGGCAAATAGGAGAGGTCTGCTGCAACAAGTTGTTTAACTCCCTGGCTGGGGATCAACTCTTGCTGCAGTGACTCTTGCTGTAGTGACTGGAGATCGCTTGATAGCACTGAGACTTTAACCCCTGTGCTACCAGGAAGGCCCCCTCAGGTAAGATTCTTGATGTTAATTTTATTCAAGACATATGGAGACTTACTGAACTGTTTTGCTCTACTATTATGCTATTCTGGTGAGTTTCCCATTTCATTGTGTTGGAGATAGAACAGGTCCTCAAATAGCATTCTTTTGTTAATGTTGATGAGAAAAAAGAAATATAGGCCTTATTTGAGAACCTAGTTTCATTATATGTTGTCCGTTTAAGTTCCTAAGAATTTAGTAGGATGTTAAGTGAGGGCTTTATTATTTATGTGTTTGGTGACATAGGAAGTTCATCAGAATTAGTTTAATTTGCCTGTCTTTAAAGAGAGAAAATTTTAGTACCATGTAGATTGTTTGTTTTTTTTTTTCTTTGTAACCATTTCTATTTTTGGCAAGTTATTGGTGGTAGACAGAATTGCAGATTAATTTTATGTTGACTTGGTACTAGGTTATTAACTAATTTATTCAGCACATCTTTGAATACCTACTCCAACCGCTAGTCCTTTTTCTAGACCCTTGGAATAGAGCTCTGAATAAAATATAGTTTCTGCTGTTATAAAGTTTATATTCAGTGAAGAGACTTGTAGATTTGCTTTGTAATATCTCATCCTTTATCAGAGGTTAAGTGAGAAAATATGTGAAGCATTTTCCTTTCTATTTGATAAATAATGAGTGTCTCTTCCATTAGGGGAAATTTTTACTTACGAATATGTACAAATTCTGATAATTCATATAAACTGCATATACTGTAAGCCAAATGATTTTCTTCCTTTAATTTGGATTAGATATTTTTGTGCAGTTTAAGAATTTAGTTAAAAATTGTATCTATTTCTTCATTGCTCTTTGCTCTGAAAATATTTTTGGTCTTTACAAATAATCTAGTGTGTATTCATTTTAGGTAGTTCTTCAAGTATATTCACACTTAAATGATTATGGAGATGTTGGGATTCTGGAATTGTTCTCATTTAGTATTAGCTTGTAGTGGTATAATGTGCTCTGTAATAATAAACTGAGTACATGGCACTTAATCTAGTACCAGCCTTAGGTTGTGGAATTACCATCCACGCTGGTGTGGGAACTAGGCAAGACAGTGTGTGGATGAATTACCTTAGCCTTTCTGGACTTCCTTTCAAATGATAAAGTGTTGGTGAAATGGTGGTGCCTGAATTCTGGAAGCTGTAGATTTCCCAGTTTAGGAGATCTTATTGGAGGTCGTGGAGGTATAGTGTTCCTGACAGTGAAGGTGACATATATGCGGGTCAACACACCTGTTGATCTGTCCTTACAGGTTCTGTAAACATATATCATCTATGCAATTTACTTTTGCAGAATTAATGGTGTGAAGTGGAATTAATGATGATCTCACAGAACAGTATGGTATGACACTTAGGAAACAACATTAGAGAAAAGCTTTTTAAAATTTCAGAAGCATGGCATGCTTCTGCCTTCTTTAAAGTGTTAAAACAGTATTTTTATATTAGAAATAGTGAGAAGAAAGATAGCATTTTCCTTTCGTTTAAATTGATAATCTTCAAGTTTCTTGTTACTGTGATATTGTTCGTGAATCTGGGATATTAAGCTTTTTATATTTAAATAGTCCACAAACTCAGAAAATACTCTATTTTACATAGCTATAGTTTGGCTTAAACTAGGTCTTACCTAGTAGAAGATTTAGCAGAAAGATTGAATGTATTCATTCTCTGAAACATTCACAACTTAGTTACCTCAGTACACCACTGTCCTTTAGGTTTTTGCAAACAAAATGTTTGCCGGTATATTCATTCCTGTTATTTTTATACAAATATGCTTGCCTTCATTCACTGTAGTTTAGAAAGATAATCGCAAAAGGAAGTCAGGAAATAAATATATGTATTTTAAAATAATTCCAAGAGATCTTAATTCATATTTTGGGGGAGTAGAAAAATGAACACTTAATGATTATTTGCTATATACTTAGCATTGTACTAGTTAGTTAACAAGCATTATCTCTTTTAATTCTTAAAATAACATTGGGAGGTAAGTATAATTATCTCCATAATACAGATGAAGAAGATTCAGCTCAGAGAGATTCAATTATTTGCCCCTCTTATTTAGTTAGTAGTTTCAATCCAGCCTGCCTCCTCCAAAGCCATGGTTACTTTTTGGCTAGCTTGTATTTTAAATAGGGATAACTTTTTTTTTCAAATTGTGTACAGAAGGATAATTATTTTGAAAACTATTCTTATTTTTAAAAAAATGTATGTTGGCATTTCTAGTACAGGTGGAAGCCATGGTAATGTGAATGCTTATGTTGATTCCCTAGCTTCAACAAGTTTCTTATAGGCAGTCATGAAGAGTGCCTTTAAAAAAGGTGAACAAAACTATTTTGCCCCACTTTCTTGTTTTTAAGATGCTCCAAGTCATAGAAATGGGAAAAGCAAATGGTCATTCCTGTTCAGTTTGACAGACCTGAAATCAATCAAGCAAAACAAAGAGGGTATGGGCTGGTCGTATTTGGTATTCTGTCTAAAGGATGACGTCGTTCTTCCTGCTCTACACTTTCATCAAGGAGATAGCAAACTACTGATTGCCTCTCTTGAAAAATATGTGGTATTGTGTGAGTAAGTATCAAATTATTTTCTACTTATTGAAATGGGATTGTTGTGTTGGTCCCAAGGCAACTATTTTTACTTGTTATTTGGCATCAGTGACCTATGGGCATATGAGTGCTCAAGTAGTTCATCTTTTTCTGACTGCTCTGAATCAAAAGCTGAGTGAATTTTGCCACTTTGGTCATTTGGCTCTGCATGTTTTACTGTTTTAAAGAAAAAAGTCCAACTTTTTTATGAACACTTAAATGAATGATGATATAGCAGTAGCTTATAGATGATATATTTACCTAATTTATCTTTTATTACGTAGTTCCTTTTAGACACAGGTTTATTTGTAATGTTGTAATTTAGGTCAGGCAAGCCTAAGTCCTTCATGAAATTTTAAGTGTGGAAGACGGGGCTTTCTCACATTGCAAAAATCTTGTCTTATATTTATTCACTTATGTACATTTGTACACACATAGCTCTTTCTTTCACTCTTAGCAAATATAATTTGGCTATCTGTTTTCTCAGCATTGTGCCGCTTGCTTAATATTTAGTAGTAACTAAAACAGGCATCTTTCTGGCTCTCTGAGCATTTATGGTCTTATGGAGGATGCTGACCAGTAAATGGTAATGAAACTCAAATACTAAGGTGGAGGAAGTACAAGTGCTTTGGGAGCTCCCAGGAAACGAAGGATGGATACTTATTTTTTAAAATTTATTTGTGTAGTTTTACATCATTGTTCATTTTTGTACTTTGTTTGATTTATCCTCTAAAATGTTGTCCCCATAAAATTACCGTCATCAAGACACTTGTGAATCATCACCATAGATTCTTGTGCTCTTCCCTCCCGTTTTGATCTTTTTCTTCCCTTATGAATGTCCCGTGATGAATATCTCCAGTTTATAGTTTGACTGCTAGTTTTGTATCTTTCTTTCCCCCTGATCACTTGTATAGTTTCCCTATGTTCCTCCTATAAGTGAAATCATCTGATGTTACTTCTATACATGAAACCATTCCTTCTGACTTATTTCACTGAGCGTAATTGGAGGGGATCTCCTTTATACTGTTTGTTGAGTAGGAGTTAGGAGAGACTTTACAGAGGAAATAATATTAAAATTGAAACCTAACAAATAAGTCAACATTAGTATTAAAGGGAATGAGATATTTGGAGAGCTTTTTTAAGATAGAGGAACACAAATCATCATGAACTCACAGAACAGAGTAGTTCAATATCAGAGGTCAATATCAGTGTGGGAGAGGAAGCGACTTCCAAGATGAGACTGAATTGAGTAAAGACCAGAGCATGAAAGGTTTTTTAAAAAAAATTTAGTATTGAGGTAATGTTGGTTTACAGGTTACAATGCCATGAACTATGAGAGTGACAGGGAAGATAGAAGTAATGGAGATATATTTGGGTTAGATTTTTCATTGATTAGATACGTTGAAGTGTTGAGAAGAGAGAAGTTGAGATTTTTAGCTTGGGAACCTATGGGGATGATTGTTAATTTCATTAATGTTCTCATGCTTAAATTTAGATTATGTAAAACTAGAAGTGATCCAAAAACTAGAAGATTTTGACTTTTTTTTTTTTTGGCATGAAATAATCTCCCCTGCTGTGTTGAATACCTCTGCCTGGCACTAGGCATGCTGATCAGTACCAGTAACCATAAGAAAGTCAGTCCCGATTGTCAGGATTTTGGGGTCTTGGATTTTGCAGTGAAAAGCTATGAATAAACTACCACTTCGGGGGGGGGGTGGTAAAGTGTATTTGAGGAGGGACATTGTTATGATTGGGCAGAAGGTTTGGCTTTTGGGTAGCAGGTGTGAAAGACTTGGGAGTTTCAGAACCATAACCAGCTCAGTATCAATCAGTGTGGTGATGTAACTGTCATAAAATGATCTCAGAAGTGTTAGTCCCGCTCTACTCTTTACTGTGATAAGATCATACTTTCAAGAACTAGGCTTTGTTTTAGGCACATAAATGTGTTAGACTAACTGTACATGGAAGAGAAGACTAATATAATGAAAGGGATCAAAAAGGTGTCATAGCCATGACTGTGGTCGATGTGGGAGAGCCTCTGTTAGCTCTGTTTCTCTCTTAAACCTCACCTCTTCTATATTCTACCACACATGCACCCTACACACACACACACACACACACACACACACACACACACACACACACACACACACACACAGTTTTTGTTACTTTCTTAGAGTGGCTTTTCTGTATGTGTCCTTTCCCATCTAATTCAGGTTCCCACCCTCATTCCTTTGTGTTAGCCCATGCTAGTTCATGCTTCTTTCAGGGCCCTTAACCAGAAGAAAGTAACTTTATCTATTTACTTTTTTTTTATGTGCTACTCTAGAATGTAAGCTGTAAAGGCAGAGATTGCCTCTCTCTTGCTTAAGTTTTCTCCTAAATTCCTAGTCAGAGTGCCTGGCACATAGTGTTTGTGCAGTGTATCTTTGTTGAATGAATAAATGGCAATTGGACAAATTTTGAAAGGGTTATTGTAAGAAATATGTTGTAGGTGTTTTTTTTTTAAGATTTGTTTACTTATTTATGCATAAAGAAACTGGGGTGTAGGCCAGAGGTGTGAGGGTGAGAGGGTTCACCAGAGACAAAGTCGGGAGCAGAACAGGCAGATTGACTGAAATACACTGCTAAGGGGAGCAGCGGGTGAGACAGGAGAGGTCTGCTGTGCCATGTGAGTCAACTCCCTGGCCGGGTATTGAACTCATGCCACAGCAGTGATAGCGCTGAGACAACCCCGAAGCTACCAGAGAGGCCCTAGATTTGTTTTCTATGACTTGACCTGGCAATAAGTACACAAGCTTTAGCTCAAGAGATGCAGGGTTTTCTATCCTGGATGGACTCGGTACTTACAAGATTGTGTATCTCGAATGTGTGTTGGTGTTTTAATGAGGGTTGTAAGAAACTGTTTCCTTTTCTGTGAGAAGTGAAGGTAAAAATCAGAAAGATAGTGATAAAAATACTATCGGTGAGACTTAGATATGCAGCATCATAATTCACCTCAAATTAATTTTGAGTCACCCAGTAATCTTTTTTCACAACCACAGATCTCCCTAATGAAAATGTACCACTTATAATGTGAATTAAGATCAGACTAGAAAGCTGTTTTCTGTTGGCAGGCAGACCTGAGAGAGAGCCTGGAAGGGGTTATGCCAAGCATGCTCTTTACTGTTTCCCAGTATCAGTAATCAGAGCATCCCTGTCTCTATGTGAAGGAGAGTGTCTTTTCTGTAAGTCCATATTTCCATTTGGAAACATGAAGCCATGGCAATAATGTTCCTCCTTAGGACACTGTGCTAAGTGCTGGAAGAGCACAATCACCAAGAAGTATATGGGTTTGTTCTGTTGTGGATGAGGCAAACAGAGCTTATATAAATAAATGTTAGGTTTTAGCTAACATGCACTTTGAATAAGAGAGAGTTCTATGAGAGCATATTGCAGGATAATACGTTTTTTGTATAACAGTGGTATTTGAAGCTCTAAGAGAAAATGAGATCCTAAGGAGAGGATAAAATTGGAAAAGATATGAGCATAAGTAATGAATGACTTGTTCAAAGAGAAAAACCTAGCAGAGGTGACTGACTGCCCTATACTTTGTTCTCTCTTCTCCTTGAACTGTCTGTCATTAAGTTTATGGTCAGCCAGGGATGTGGCCATTCTTGGGGGAAGAGAAAGCTGTGTAAAGTGAGTTATCAAAGACTACACCCCTATTATCAGGTATTTCTCCATTGTGTATTCCCTGCGACACCAGAGACCAGTTTATTTTTTTCCTAAAATTATCTGAAATGTAGAGTAGCATATCAAATATTTTATCTCCAAGGCTCCTCTGTATCCTCAACTGAAAGTAAGCATTCCCTATTCTTTTTCCCATCGTAATTATGCCCAATTATGTATAGCTGATCAGAAATTATAGATTGAGACCACGTGATAGAATATAGATACTCCGAATAAAATCACCAATAAAAAAGTCCCAATTTTGTGTAAGCTGTCACTCATTATCAAATTAACGAGATATTAAAGCACTTGTTCTTATTAGTATTGATCCTGTCAGCCTGTCTACGCCAGGAAGAAGTTGGCAAGCTGTGCACAGTTCCTTCTCTCAACTGGGTCAGTCAGCACAAAATCGTGAGCCTTCCTGAGGCTTATTTTTTCTCAGATTATTGAATTCATTGATGTTTGTTAGTATTCTTTGACTATTTAAAACATGTTATTCTTTTGGGTGAAGGAATGAGCCACAAATACATTCTTGTTACCTTTCTGGAATTAAGTTGTTTGCTAGGATATGAATGAAGGTTATTGGTTCCATTAAAATTATGTTGGACAGTTTTTACATTAATACATAAGTATCCAAGAAGTGAAATATCCCCCCCCAAAGTTATATTGGTTGTGTCATTATATAACACCAACCATTTATATATACATATACATACATGTATGTAGTTTTGTGTGTGTGTATATATATATATGTATATACTTTTATTGTAAATATTTTGTGCTTTTTAGTTTTTTATTCACCTTTTTTGATTGATGTCTGTTGCAATTATATTTTAATTCTTATTTGTCATTTGCAGTAGCAATATAAAATAGTTAACTGCTACATCACAGTTAACAAACATTATTTAATGATTATAATTTATGAATTATAAATAATGTAATTTATGAATTTATTCTGAGGTCTTTGGGAGAGGCTTACTCCAAAGCCTGGGAGCTGCTTCTGAATCGTCAATAGATACACACCTGTAGTGGTGATACTAGACTATGGTTTTATTTAAGTCCTTTCATAAGATCTAATAGAGTTGCTAACTTAGATTAAAAGTTCTGTATTACTGTTGCAATGGATGTGAAATTCTTGAGACATCAACTTCCCAGAATTCCATAAATTTGAATGTTCATAATATTTAATTTCCCAAATTAAATGTGTGGTAGCCTCACATTTGGAAACTTACTGTAAAAATATCCTGGACTGCCACCCTCTTTCTGATGAGCTTTGGAGCTGCCTAGCAATTCTTGCCCTTGGACTGATGCTTGTCCTTTGGTGCTTGAGATGTTTGTTGATTTCCTTAGGGACAGCCAAGTCTCAAATTTCTTGTATCTCACCTCCTCCTAGAGTTCTCCCCAGCCTGTCATCACAGAGTGTTGGGTATAAAACATGAATTACTTCCTTTGTATCCATGGTTGCTTGTTGGTTGGACAGACATTTCTTCCCATCTCCCGTTCAGTGATGATGGTGTTAGATCTAGAGCCATAATAATTAGCCCAGATAGCTGAAATTTGCTATTTGTTTTCCTTCTAGGTATGTAGCCAATATTTTGACATTTCCATTTTTTATTTGGATTTTAAAGAAGTAATTTGACTCAATTCATTGTTAGAAACAAAATAACCACTGCAGCACCAGCAGCACTGTGTCAAGGAAAAAAAATATTTGCTCCTGTATTAGTTTCTTTTCTTTTTTTGTTGCTACATTTAAAAATTGGCCTTTCATTTAAAAATGCCTTGTGAGAGCCTGCATGTCTTCACATTATGCATGACCCCCAAGAGTGTTCAGAAACATGGTGTTTAATGAAAAATAAATATTTTGAAAAGTTACTGTTTTTCTTCTTTAAATGACTTCGGCTCCTTCTCAAAAGCTGAGGGCATATTAAGTTACTATTGTCTCTGTAGACAACTGCTGTTTCTGACTTTGTAAGAATGAGATCCTATTTTGGATTTCATAACCTCCTAGCTTTGGGGTTGCATCCTGATAATGTTGGAATTGAGAAGAGATAACTGTTATTAAAGTTCTTATCTCAAACATTTATAATAAACCGGGGTAGACAGTAGCAAAATAACACATTTAATTTTTATTTTAAACACAGAGAAGTTGTGGATTTATTACAGCTGATTTACTAAGTTATAAAACTTATTGAATAGAAAAAAGACTGGATAATTCATTTGATTATTTGAAATTAGATACCTATTTGGAATGCATTTTACTTATTCTGTAGTTATTAAATGTTAGGAAACATTTGTTTCGAGAACTTAATAACAACTAAAAGCATTCTGTTATCTGAATTGTATATTATAATTTTTCATATGTGTTTATAGTTATGGTCAACATGATTAGTCATCTTTAACAAATAAGTAATCTATTTGTGTCTTGTGTTTTTAACATCTTATGTTGCAGTATTACCAAGCTGTGGAATGAAGTTGGTAATCATTTCAAAATGGGACATTTTTCTATAATGTACATATTATATTGATGAATCATAAAGTATGTTTTGATTTTCCTTAATTTTTATGATAATGAAAGGTATATTTGTATGATTTTTGTACTATAATTCTAAATGAGAATTTGGGTTCATTATAATTTAGTCTCCTTGTTACCTAGAGTAAAAATATAGTTCAACTCTTTTATATTTGTCAATTTAGTATTTTATATCTCATGTAGTTTTAGAAATCATTTAATATAGTTACTAAATATTAGCTAATATTGTATTAATTGGAAACAATTCAATAAGTAGTCATTTAAGTTTTATTTTTTGTTTTGGTAAGAAAAAATAACTGTATGAGTGAGTATTCAGGTAGTAATTGATGTGCATGCTAGACTTTTCTATAAATCTCTTCTTTTTATTGCAGATCTCCACAGGATAAAAGAATACTTCTTGTGAATTGTCAGAATAAGAGTCTTTCACAGTCTTTTGAAAATCTTCTTGATGAACCAGCATATGGTTTAATACAAGTATGTTCCTTAAACCTACTTTGTATGAATCAGTTAATCTGAGTCTTTTATTTTATATCACTCTACATGTCATTTTTCTCAGAGATTATACAGAATGAGGAAATGTCTCTGTGTGTAAACTTATGAAACTACTTTTATGTAAATTTTGGACATCATACTAAGTTTCATATTACTTTTAAGACTCAAAAGCTTCCTTGGTTCTTAGCTATTCTGACAGTAATTTTTCCCTTTATCATAATACTGAAATTGGACTTTTGTTAATAGCTTTCTTTGAGTAGGTGAAAGGTTACTAGGTAAGCCATTTTGTATTCATTAATGATAAATGTGGGCAAAAATATGGTTTGAGTTTTAATTTTCCATTTAAGTAGATTTCTTGGGGTCATGATTATCTAATTTCTCTGTAAGTGTTTGAGTATATTCTTATATTTGACTAAAAATGTGAATTTAATGCAGGCAGAAATCAAGTTATTTATTTTTCATTCAGAATTCTGTTAGCTAATGAAATCATTGTTTATTCATTTATTTACTTAACCATGCAACAAATGAGTGCTGACTATTCCAGATGCTTTCCTATTGGTTCTGAAGATAACCAAGAAAGAAGGAGTTTTTAAGGAAAGAGGACAGGAGACTAAACACTAATTAAAATTGAAAGTGAGGAAACAGTTTTTCTTATTGTGAAAATTTTAAAGATAGGTCATTAAAAAGTAACTATTTTTGCTAAATATGAATAAGCATGCACTTGGGGACGTAAGTAGCCCTAGCAATGGAATAATCTTTAGCTGGTTTTCAGAACAGCACTGTCCAGAACAAATTACTTTTGTCAGCATGACTTACTAATAATGTAATTACATTAAAATATTAGGTTTTAAATATCATGAGCTTTTAAATTTAGCTGTCAGATATTTTGTGTTAGAGTAGGGTGGCACTGCGTCCTTTAAGAAATAATTTTTTTTGTGAAGGCAGGACTGCTAGACAGAAGAAAGCTGTTGTGGGCCATTCATCAATGGAAAGTAAGCACTGCATATATTTCTGATGTATGCAGATTGAATGAAGCCTGCAAATCATTATCTGCAATTCAATCAGTAACAGTTACTTGCTATTTAATGTACTATTTTAACAAATTAAAAGATTGGCTTAGAAAATTTAAATTTCTCTTTTCAGAAAAAAATTGAGATAATCTTAGAACACTATTTTAGTTCTGATTCCCCCCTTTTAGAAAACTTTGCCATGTCTTTTTTATCTTGAGATATTTTTATTCTTTGAGTTAATAATGCTAATATTTTTTTCTTCCTATTACATAGAAAATTAAAAAGGATCCTTACACAGCAACTATGTCAGGATTTTCCAAAGTCACAAACTACATTTTTGATAGTTTGAGAGGCAATGATCCCTCTACGCATCAACGACCACCTTCAGAAATGGCAGATTTTCTTAGTGATGCTATTCCTGGTTTAAAGATAAATCAACAAGAAGAGCCAGGATTTGAAGTCATCACAAGAGTAAGTAGAAATTTACATTAATGTAGCTCTTATATTGTAATAAAAGAAATTTTCTTTAAATGTGTAACAAATGCTATAGAAAAGAAACTCAATTGTGATTGTATTTGCCTCTTTCTCATAATTCTTTCTTAAAATTTGTTGCTGATTAATATCTCTAACAACTAATACTTGTCCTGCCACCAAATTCTTGGTTTGTTCTCTATTGATCACTGCTTAAATTTTCTATTCATTAAGGTTGGACTGTTTTTCTTTGATTATCACCTTTTGAAAATAAGTTTGCTTTGTCTCAATGAGTGCAGAGCAGTGAATGAATAGTGAGCTTTGCATATTGCCCCAGGTTCTGTTTCTAATTTATATGTTTCTCTGTAAGGCACTAAAAGTAGCTAATCAGGACACTACTCTTGGGCTTTTATTCTCATGTGCTTCTTTTTTTTTTTTAAGTAAGATTGATTTTGATTCTGAATCATGGCAAATCTTTATATGATGCTCAACAAATTTTTGAATTAGTTTCAATTCTAGGCTGCACATAGTTGGAAAATTATAAATATCTAATTGTAGTACTTAATTAAAGAGATTATCTTGCAAATGATATTTTTAAATTACCAACATCTGTTAATTGAATAAAAAACTATAGAAAATGGGGCCTCCCTGGTGGCGCAGCGGTTGAGCGCTGCGCTGTGGAGCTGTCGGCAGAGCACGATGCAAGTTCGACGCCCAGCCAGGGAGAATCCCACATGGTGCGGCAGACCTCTCCTGCCTCGCCCGCTGCTCCCCTCAGCAGTGTATTTCTGATCTGCCTGTTCTGCTCCCCACTCTGTCTCTGGTGAGCCCTCTTGCCACCCCACGCCTCGGGCCTGTACCCCAGCTTGTATGTATAAATAAATAAACCTTTAAAAATAAACTATAGAAAATGCCAAATGGAGTTAATTGGTCATGAATCAATTCTGAGATCTACAAATTTTAATGTGGAGAAAAAGCTAGATTTAGGATATGATTAATGGAATCATACTCTTTTAATAATAATAATTTTAATACCTTCTTTTACGTATTATTTGGATTGAAAGGGTCTCTTAGAGAATTTACGTATTGAATGTTCTGTACTTAGGTATTTGAAATCCAAAGTAGCAAATGTTTTCCTGTCTTTGACTTTATAACAGAGTTATTTGTGGGCTTAGTAGGAGCTAAAATGTTTATGCTAACTATTATACTTTATTAACAAGACATTGAAAAATAAGAAAGATTTTAGAAGTGTTAAAATTCATGTCTGAGTAATAATATTGTAGTTTATTTTTATATTCCTCGATTTCATTTCACTGGTTAAAGATGTACTCATTATTTTCTTCTTTTAGATTGATTTGGGAGAACGACCTGCTGTCCAAAGGAGAGAGCCGGTATCACTGGAAGAATGGAATAAGAGCATTGATGCTGAAGGAAGAATTTTAAATGTAGAGAATATGAAGCAGATGATATTTAGAGGGGTAAATACTTTTCATATGTATTACATTTTAAATTGCTGATATGCAGTTTTCCCCCTTTTACATTTTTTAGGGAGCAGAAAGAAATGAATTTTGATGATTGATAATTTAAAAATCCCTATTGTACAAAGTGATGCTCTTCTGATATCTCAGGATTGAGTGGGGAGATATCGTTAAGCCTATGGAAATCTTCCTTACATGAAGCTTTGTGGGTTATTTGAAAGAGGCATATATCCTTAAATAGCAAGAGTTGGGCTTACAAAAACCAGTCAGTTCCGCTGTCTGTATTATACAGTCTATAGTATACTCTGTATACTGTTTAAGCTTTGGTCAACTACTTAAGTTTTCAGAATCTTGGAGTCATAAACAATGTAGCAGTAACTGAATTGAGCTATTTTTGTGTATGAAACTATCTTTTAAATATTAGTCTCCTGTTTATTTATATGAAATTTTTGCATTCCTTACCCCTGTATTTAACATGCATGTTTTCTTTAGGGACTTAGTCATGCATTGAGAAAGCAAGCGTGGAAATTTCTTCTTGGTTATTTTCCTTGGGACAGTACCAAAGAGGAAAGAACTCAGTTACAAAAACAAAAAACGTAAGTAATAGTCTTTTTTGTATTCTTCAAAGAAGTTCAAATAATTCACCCTCCATACAAATTAGTATGGAGGATTTGAAATAGAGTAGAATATGAGAAAGTTACTTTATTTTCATTATTTCAATTTAAAAATTATAGTTATTTTAGAACAAACTTATTAGAAGGACCTCATTGCAGTGGTATTGGAGAAAAAATGGTTTAAAAAACTCTAGTCCTCGTATATAAACATTTTGCATACTTGAAAGATAACTAATTAGGGGCCTCCTAATGGTGGCGCAACAGGTTGAGCGTAGCACTCTGAAGCTAAGCAGAGCCACTGCAGCACGTGTTCGTTACTGACCAAGGGGATTCCCACATGGCGCTGCAGATCTCTCCTGCCCCGCCTGCTGCTCCCTTCAGCAGTGTACTTCAGTTGATCTGCCTGTTCTGCTCCCCACTCTGTCTGGTGAATCCTTTCACCATCCCACACCTCTGGCCTGCACCCCAGCCTGTATGCATAAATAAATAAATCTTTTTTAAAAAAAAAGAAATATAACTAATTAGATACAGGTTTTTTAATGTATCTCATTCACCTTGATTTAGTTTTATATTTTATTATGAAATTATAAAAATTGTCCTTAGGGAGTATAGTCATTGTTTAGATTAATTACCTTTTCTTGGGTACTCTTGTAAAATAAACTGGTGTTTGGTTTGTTTTTTTTTTTTTTTTTTTTTGGAGGAGGGTTTTTACTTTTTAATAATTTCTCAGATTTGAAAATTTTCACATGCCGTCTTTCCAGATACGGTCCTTGTTCCCAGTTGTCAGTCTTGTCTTTGATTTAAAGCTCAGTCTCAATCATTATGTGGTATCTATTCAAACTTTCAGATAATTCTTTCTCTTTTTTTGGTATGTTTACCATTCTTTCTAAGCGATTTTCCCAAGTCCTAAGTATTAAATGGGTTGGCAAATGGAACTCATGTCATATTAAGAAAAATTGTAGATGTATATTCATAATCATTTGGAAACTTCGGTAAAAATATTTAATGACTAGAATAATTGTTGGTATGATAATGAAGATTGAGGTAAATGTTTTCTGAAAACCGTATCTAAAATTATTCTATTAGTTGAAACGAAATTTGTGATATGTATAGGTTTTTTTTTTCATTTTTACTTTATAAACTTTTCAGTAGCATATTTATTTATTTAGAATAACAAAACATTTTATTGAAACATAAAGTTTACACAAGTTTCTAACAAGCCATGTAAAATAGTCGTAAGCTTTTTCTTGAAGGGAGGAGTCTACATTTGACAAATAAATCATGTTAATAGCGAGGGCTATGATGCTTATTTAATGTTCTATTTTGGTTCAAACAATCATTTATAGTGTCTAAATACAGTTATATTTAGCTAGAGAGGATATTCTCATTATCTGGTTAACTGATTTTAACTAGTGCAATTAGATCGCCTTACTCATAAAATTAAAACTGTTCCCCCCCTCAAAAAAATAGTAAAATAATATACCCCTGAAGCTTCCCCTGACAACTGCATTCACAGTGTGCTTTATACTTAAACCATAGTTGAGGAAGTGAATAAGAGCAAAGAGGGGCTACTGCTTTTAAATGTTTTGCTGTAATCCAGATGATATTTCTGGCCTCTATTCATTTATAGCAATGAATCAGGACAAGACATAGATTTGCCAAATGCATTTAATCACCAAAGGACTGAAGATACCTGGGCTTTTATTCTGTAATGGTGCTAAGACTGTGTCCGTTAAATGCAAACAAAAAAGGGAGAAGTCTTGGCAGAACAGAAGTGATACACAATTGATGAGATTGATTTAAATATTATTCATGGCATATAACCTCGTCTGTGCTCAGGCTTTCTCTATGGCTTGGACTTCATTGGTCATCTTCTGTGCTGCTATATCATGTGCTGCTCATGGATCATCTGAATTGGGAGCACTTACCAGAGCCTGTATTGATAGCAGAACTGTGTGGATCTGCGGTGCTGGACACCACTGACCTTTCAGAATAACATATTCTTTCCAGCTTGTCTGTGTTAGAATGATAAATTTTGGTAATGAAACATACTTTTGGGGCTGTCATTTGGGCATTCTTCTGGATGGAATAGTTCAGTTTTTAAAATCCCACCCTTAAAGAGAGGGAGTCCTGTGGGGGTCAGCATTGACCACTTGAAAATAATGGATGTTGCTTTCATCTAGTTCTGCTTCAATGCTGCGGATTGGTTCTCCCAGCAAACACTGGGTTTCCTTGATAATCCTGCCTGGCAGCCTGGTCATATGTCAGATCCCAAGTTCAGCCTGTGGTCCTTTGCTATCATACTTATAAACTTCATCCCACTGGCATCATAAATGCTTTTATATATTATCTTTGAAAAACTCAGATAAAAAATCAAATAAAATTTTCAGATACTTTTGATGTAAAATTGTTTTCTACAGTGATGAATACTTCAGGATGAAACTACAGTGGAAATCTGTCAGTGAGGAACAAGAGAAGAGAAATTCGAGATTACGAGATTATAGAAGCCTGATTGGTAATTTTTTCTTAATAATTTTGGTAATGCAATAGAGGGGTTTGCCTTGATGTCTTCAAAGAGTTGAGAAGTGAAGATACATGCTACAGAGTTAGGGTTCAAAAGAGAAATCAGAATTGTAGAGTACAATAGAATGTACATTTTATGTTTTTGGTTTTTCCTCTTCCTGTAGAAATACAACTTCAGTCAGTATATTTATAAGTAGTGATAGATTTCATTTTTATTTCCAAAATGTGTACTTGAAAGTGTTTATTTGCTTGTTGAATTTCATTAAAAGACATTTTCTTTCTCATTACAGTAACTTTGTGTTTATTATAGAAAAATTAGGAACTATATCAACAAAGGGAAGAAAATAAGCTTTTTCTGTTATGCAGAGGTAATTACAGTTAGTAGGTTTGGTTTGTATCCTCCATATCTTTACTAAGTATGTATATATTTCATTTTTTAATTAAATTACTCCAGTTCATAATTTTTTGTCAGTATTTGAAGATTGAATAACTGTTCACCTGGAAATAACTACTCTCCCTCACAGAGATTCTTGATAGAATTTTACATTAAAATAATTAGACTTATTTACAAATAGTATGTACTGAGTTGTCTGACTCTTAGGGTAGAGACCAGATGGTATAAATTATTGGAGAAATGCATAAGCCTTAGCTATACACTGTCTACCCAACAAGTTTCAGTTTACAGTTTCCATTTTAATGATAAGAAATTTAAAAAATCGAGGGGATAGATGGCCTGTCCAGGGTCACGTGGTTGATAAAGGCAGTACCCAGTTTTAGTGCTCCTAACTTTTCTGTAATATAGCCTCTGTAATTTGAGGAAATGTTGGATAGTAGTAGAATGCCTTAATATTCTTATATTGTATTTAGATTTCTTTATAGCTTCATAAGTAAAGATAGAGGGATGTCTTTTACCATCACAGTCATCATTACCATTTCATGGAAAAAACATTTTCTAAATTATAATTGGAAAGGTTATCATGACAGATTGATTTGGTGGTTTTTGTATACATAAAGGCAGACATTGAGATCCTTTTGGCAGTTGTAATTTTATTGATGGGGCCTCCTTGGTGACCTAGGGGTTAAGTCTCTGCGCTACCTACAGAGGCCCACAGGGCTGTCCTGAGTTGATCCCCATCCAGAGAGCTAACCCACATGGCACAGCAGACCTCTTCTGCCTCGCCCACTGCTCCCCTCAGCAGTGTATGTCAGTAGATCTACCTGTTCTGCTCCCCACTCTGTCTCTGGTGAATCCTCTCAGCCCCCGCATCTCTGGCCTGCACCCCAGTTCTTTTATGCAGAAATAAATAAAACCTGTTTTAAAAAACAGTAGTTTTATTGAAACTGGAAAGGATCTTAGAGATCTACTAATCTTGTATTTTCTTTCCACTTTTTGTCAAGCAATAGCAGTGATGACTGTGATAAAAGTCTAACTTTTTCTAGGAAATTGGAGGGAAGTTTAGATATTTTAAGCCTACCGTGATATAATCTGAATGAAGAAGCACTTCAGTCCTGTTGTCTTATTTTCAGCAGATAATAATTGAAAGCCAGAAAAAATTAGTAAATTTTTTTAAGCCTTCCATCTATCTAGTTAACTTCCATAGTCCAAACTCATTCAGATCTAATTCTTAATTGGCCTTTCAAATATATCATGCTTTCTAACAGTAGAAATATATATATATAACAAGTTGATTTTTAAAGCATTGTTTTTTGTAGTATTTTTCCCCAAAAGTATTATTTGGAAGATTAGAAAAAGTTTTTTAATATAAAATCACTATTAAAATATATATAGATAAGGTATAGGCCTTATAGATTGTTTCAAAAAGTTGTATTTTAACTCTGAAGAGAAGCTTTTTAAGTAAATAAGTATGAAGGAGCATTTTAAGTAGGACCTTCTCATTTGTATTTTTAAAGTCATTTTTTCCTGCTGTTTGAGGAATGAATCCAGGTAAGAGTAGGAACAGAGAGACCAATTACTGTCAGTGACTCCGAGCAAGAGTTGATGGTATCAGGGCCTCCCCGGTGGCACAGTGGTTAAGCGCTGCGCTGTGGAGCTGTCGGCAGCGGTGACACGAGTTCGATGCCCAGCTGGGGAGATTGCCACATGGTGCGGCAGACCTCTCCTGCCTCGCCCGCTGCTCCCCTCAGCAGTGTACTTCTGATCTGCCTTTTCTGTTCCCCACTCTGTCTCTGGTGAACCCTCTCGCCACCCCACACCTCTGGCCTGTACCCCAGCTTGTATGTACAAATAAAATAAATCTTTAAAAAAATAAAAAATAAAAAAAGAGTTGATGGTATCAGAGATACAGAGAAGTAGATGGAATCAAGTTATATTTTGTGATAAACTTGGTAAGAGTTTCTGATGTATTTAATATGAAATTGAGATATCAAGGGGAAAGAGAAATCAAGGATGGGACTACATTTCTGAACTTGAGAAATTGGGCAGTTGGTGGTGCCACTTAGTGAGATGAGGAGAATATGGTGAAATTGAATTAGATGTTAGGTAAGTATATACTTGTAGGTGAGACATACTAATGAAATGTCAAGTGGCTAGTTGAATAATATGGAGTAGTTTGGGTAGGAGATTTAAAGTTGGGTATAATCAGTATAAACATCCATGTCACACAGAGATAAAAGGTGGGGGGTGGGTAAGAAGACCCAGAAATCCCAGTCTTTTTTTTCAGATTTATTTTTATTTATTTATGCATACAAGAACTGAGGTGTAGGCCAGAGGTGCTGGGGGTGGGGAGAAGATTCACCAGTGACAAAATGGGTAGCAGAATTGGTGGATCAATTGAAATACACTGCTGAGGGGAGCAGCGGGCACTACAGGAGAGGTCTGCTGTGCCATGTAGGTTAGCTCCCTGGTCAGGGACCGAACTCATGCCGTGGAGATAGCTTGCTAGTGCTGAGACTTTAACCCCTGTGACACAAGGGAGGCCCAGGAATCCCAGTCTTGAAGACAGTGGTTCCTATGTTGTACTGCACATTAGAACTACCAGGTATTTTTTAGAAAATCACGTTGATTATAAATATTCATGCATTTATTCATTCCAATAAATAATTAATATATTGCCTATTATACTAGACTTTCCACTAGGCATTGGAATTCATCAGTGAATGAAACAGACAAAATTCTTGCCCTTAAGGAACTCTTCTTGTGGGGAAGAACAGATAGTCAGCAAGTAACATGCAATATGTTAATGTTAAGTACTAAATAGAAAAATAATGTAGAGAAGAATGTTAGGGATTTCCTGTGTAATGTAGTTTCAACTTGGGTGATCAGGAAAGGCATTTACTGAGGTGGTATTTGTGGAGAAACTTTAAAAAGGGAATGGGTGAACTATGCAGATATAGGTGAAGGGTATTCCAAGCAAAAAGAAAAATGGGTTAGCTTGTTTGATGTATAGCAGAAGGTGAATGTGGCTGGAGTGGTTTGGGGGTAAAGTGTAGAGACTGATGAGATCAGACAAGAAAAGTTGGAGGAGTAGGTTCAGATAACATAAAGTCTTGTTAAATCATTGTAAAGACTTAAGCTTTTATGTTGATAAGAAGCCACTGGAGGATTTTGAGCAGAATGACATGATCTGACTTTTTAAAGCAAATCATACTGACTACTGTTGAGAATAGCTGTAGGGGTCAAGGGTGGGATTAGACCATTTGAGGCCTTTGCTTTAATTCAGGTAAGACATGATGGTTCCTTGATTCATGGGCCTAGAAGTTTAGTGGGTGAGATGTGATGAAGCAGACGCTGTGTCTGCTGTGTAACTGTGTGGGTATGATGGGTAAGGGGACTAGCTTGGTTAGACTTGCTGAAGATTTCTGTGTGTTTGGAGTGAGCTAAGAAACCAGTGTGGCTAGAGTGGAGTGACATGGGGTGGTGAGTGGAGTAAATGAGTTCTCAGTGTTGGTTTCTTACATGTATTTTGAAGTTATAGCTGAAAAATTAGTGTCTTTCAAAAGAAGCAAGAATGATTTAATGAATTTTAAACTGGTAACTGGAGGAGTTGAGTTGCCTTTTTAAAATTTTTTTTTAATTAAGACAGGGAAGCAATTAGAGAAGCTTGGAACAGAATACTTGGAATTTCATTTTGGACATGTTAAAAATTGAGAATTCCTGTTGGATGTCTATAAATTAATATGCATAGTAGAAAATGGATATATGGGGTTGGAATTTTGTGACGAGACAGGGGCTGGAGATAGAAATTTAGGGATCATCATTATATGGATGGTAAGAGACTAGATGAAATTGCCAACGGAGTAAATGCACTTGGAAAAGAAGAATTCCAAGAACTGAACCCTGAAGCACTTTAACTTATAAGTAAAAAATTAGGAGAAATAAGCTAAAGGAACTGGGAACAAAACTAGAGGAAAAAAGAAGGAAAAGCCTGAGTTTGATGTCCTAGAGAGTATTTGATTTGATGTCCAGAAGAAAGTATTTCAGGAGTGACTGTGATGTCCACTAATAGGAAGACTTGAATTGACCATTGTGTAGAGTAATAAGTACCTCATTGAAGATTCTGATTAAGGAGGAATTTTGATGTAGTGGTGATGAATATGACAGTCTGACTGGAGTGAATTCAAGAGAGAATGGGAGGAGAGCACTTGAAGACAGTATACATAATTCTTTCAAAAAGTTTTGCTCTAAACAGAAAAATTGGTCAGCAGTTAGAGGGAAAGCTGAAGTTAAGAAACGCTTTTATGATTATGAGTATGATTGATACTGGATGGGAATTGTCTAGTAGAGAGGAAAAACTGATTAGACAAGGAGAAAAGAATTAGTGGAGCTCTGTCTTTGGGTAGCCATTAGGGGATGGAGCTCATCTATAAAAGGAAGGGCTGGTCTTAGCCATGATCATTTGTACGGTAGGAGAGAAGGGAGACTATATGGACACAAAGATATACGAATGTGGTTAAAATCGGAAGGAGATCCTCATCTGAAAACTAGAGTGTAGGGAGAGAGGAGAAGATGCAAAATAGTTGTATGAATAAGGAGAGAGAATGGATCTGGAAAACAGTGTGATTGACAGGCCCTTTTTAGGCTCATGGTGGTGTACATAAAATGGGATCAGCAATTGTGGTTGTGTTTTTGTTTACTCTTTTAACTATATAAAGTTAGATGGAGAAATTTGATTTAATGAGGGCTTTTTAACCTTAAGTTGTTTTTTTTTTTGAGAAATATTTCCCTTATAAAATAACACTTTCATGTCATTTTTTTTATTCCTCCCCCCCTTTTTTCCCTGCCGATCTTGTCAATGCTAAATATCTGTGTGACAGGAAAGAAGTACAGATAGTTCATAAGAGTACACAAACTCTTTCTCATGTTAACTACACCTATTATATACAGGTATTCTATATTGACATTATGACTGTAAATTGTACTTGAGTCAACAAAAAAAATTAATGTACTTTTACCAACTCTGATTTGAAAATGAAAATGTTAATGAGACTTTTAACATTTTCAATTGAAATTTTACATGTCTTGGGGAGGATAAGGGCACAAAATGGAGTAGAAAAGGACACAAGGGACTACGGAGATGGATCACGGGTGAATTGGTGGTGGGTTACCCAAGGGGAATACAAAATGTAAAAGATATAAATAACAATAAAAATATATATTAAAAAATTTTTTGCATGTCTTGCATATATTTTTTGGTATTGCTTTTGGTTATTTGTTTGAAAAATGTATTCACAGTTCTATGCATACATGCTTGCTTTTATTAAATCTAATGTAGTATATTTTAACATAAATCTGGACTATTCTAATAAATTTTTTAAATGTCCGTACAGAATCTAAAGTCATGTTACGATTATATGCTACGTAAAATACTCTTCATATCTTTGCAACAAGTATTGAGAATGTTTTCAAATTATTCCATTTAATGGTACGGATAGCCAGTGGAAGAAGGGCAGTTAACAATTTCTGAACAGAATTGCTTAAATGAATCATTTTGAATTTCTTTAAATTATTTCTTCCTGATTTACTGAGGGATTCAAGTTTGGGGAAATGCCTTATAAAGTCTTTTATGACAAGATACATTTAATAGGTATCATTGTCTGCAAATTGAATTATCAGTACAACTTGGGATACATTCGTGTTCATGTTTCCAAATCTGTTTTTAAAGTCATTGAAATCATTTCCAGCAAAAATATGGGCTTTCATTTTTTCAAATGAAAATTAATTACAATAATATATAAACTAAATAATGTATATATAAGAATAAAGGAGTAATTTGTCCTGAAGATGATTATGGAACACAGCATAGAAGATGGTAATACTTCTCATAATGAATGAAGCAATTATGAGTGAAACAAATCTCTTTGATTATGCTTGATTACATAGTAGCCTTTTTCATTACTGTTTTCAACTAATACTGTCTATCACATTCATTCAAGACTGGCATTTTTATTGCTAACTAATATGAATTATTAGTGTTGCTTTTTATTAATTGAAAGTGTTTCTTACTATTTAATTAAAAGAACTATGCTTTATCTATGCCTAGATAAAAATGAAAAAAATATTTAAAAATATTCCCATTGGGAGATGGTTGAATTTTTTAAAAATACTCCAAAATGCTACTTCAGTGCATATTTGGAATGGAAATTTGATGATTTTTTTTATTAAGTAAAACTTGGTAAAATAGTAAAATTAATAGCAAAAACGATAATTTTATATTTGTATGATTCGAACTTTATAAAAATTGTTCTTTGAAAGGTTTTCAAATATGTGATGCTTTTTCTCCTCAGAAAAAGATGTTAACAGAACAGATCGAACAAACAAGTTTTATGAAGGCCAAGATAATCCAGGGCTGATTTTGCTTCATGATATTTTGATGACTTATTGTATGTATGATTTTGATTTAGGTAAGTTCTCTAAAATTTAATTTTAAAGATTTATACATATTTATTTTAGAATTTAAACTTACTAACCTGTTACACATATGTAATAGCTCTGTGACCCAGTTTTTGTTGGGGTTGTTCCACAGGGCCTGGAGGCTTAAGAGGCTGTGGTTTCCAAATTATGCACCTTGGAGCACTAGATTGCAGCAGCTAACTCAGTGGGGCAACATGGAATATTTTTAATTTTTTTTAAAGATTTATTTTTATTTATGCATACAAGAACTGGGGTGTAGGCCAGAGGTGCAGGGGTGAGAGGATTCCTTAGAGACAGAATGGGGAGCGTAACAGATGGATCTACTGAAGTACACTGCTGAGTGGAGTAGTAGAAGATGAGGAGAGGTCTGCTGCGTCATGTCGGTCAGCTCCCTGGCTGGGGATCAAACTCAGGCTGCAGTGGTTGGTAATAGCTTGACAGTGCTGAGACTTTAACCCCTGAGCAACCAGGGAGGCCCTATTTTTAGTTTTTGAAGGAAAGAGTGGTGACATTTATAGGACATTGTTCTAACGCCTAGCTGAGGTAGTTGAGTGTTTCAACATTAGATTGTCACAGTCCTTCTCATGAAGTCATGTCTAATTAGTAGGAAGGAGACAAAAGTTTTTAGAAGTGGACTGAATTCAAGGAAGAGTAATTTTTCATTAATGCTGTAATTTTTCACTATGCTTCAGTATGTTTATAAGGGAAGTAGATATCATACTTAAGCATGTTTATATGGGAGGTATCTTTTTTTTTTACAATGTATTGTTCATAATGATGATTCTTAATAACCAGTAAAGGGTTAAATTAAGTACAATATTGTGAGAATGCAAGACATTAAAAAAATGATTTTAAACTTTAAAAAATGATTTTTAACGCCTAAGATTATTTCTTTGGTAGTCTAAGGATAAGATTCAGTTAACCTAGAAAATTGACCTACATGTAGATGAAATTTTTCTTTTCAGTCTAAAAGGTGTACACTAAAGTGATAAAGAGTTCATTACTTACACCTCCCCACTGAAACAAGTTTGCTATGAAAATAATTTCAGGGGTGAGCTTTAGAAATTGCAGTTGTGCTGATTAAGGTGTGCATCAGTCAGCACCAGTGCATAATCTGCGTGTCGCCGAGTGCTAAGTTAAACAGCTTTAATCTTTCTTTAATTAAAAGGAATTTGTACATTAATTCCACCCCCAGAACTCATGACATACCCCAAAGAACATCATGTGTAAAATAAAACAGATCAAAAGCAGCCAGAATATGAAGATTAATTTGACTGCTTGCTTCAACTAAGGCTTGTGGAAGAAATACGGTAGTGATCCTGTAAGAAAGCTGAAGATTTAAAGGATTTACTTCTTGTAAATTTTTACTCATTCTGTCTTTATAATAAAACACCCCCTCACTCCTCCCCCCCACCCCCAGGAAAGGTGCTTTTGTCTGTCATTTGAATACTATACTTCGAAATATTTTTAGTATAGACTGTAATGTAGTCAGGCCCAAAAAGTAATACTCTTTTGCTCTTTGTTGACCTCATGTGAAATTTCCTTTGTGCTTTAGTGTGTTAACTTTTGTATTTGTCATTGCTTTCACTGTAATAATGCCATGTAGGGGAGTTCTGATGATAATATTTAGTCTTCCTTCCAATCTGTTATTTTGGTCTGAAGTGTTGTATTAGTTAGGGTCTCTAGACAAATAGAACTGTTAAAGTTACACCACACACACACACACACACACACACACACACACACACACTCACGGAAGATAAAGTGGGAGAGAGGAAGAGAGATTGAGGTTGGGATTTCTTTAATAGGGTATTGGTAACCATTCACATGATTATGGTGCCTGAGAAGTCCCATAATCTGCCATCTGCAAACAGGAAACTCAGGAATGCCATTGGTATACATAGTTCAAAGGCTGAGAGCAGGTGACTGATAGATGCAGATGCCCACTGAGTCTGAAGGCATGAGGACCCAGAGCAGTGAGGGTAGAAGATCAACGTTCTAGCTCAAGCAGCCTGGCAGAGAGCGGTTTCTACTTTCCTCTACTTTTTTATTTTAGTCAGACCCTCAGAAGATTAGATGATGCCCGCCCACACTGGGGAGGCCAGTCTGCTTTATTCAGTTCACCAATTCAAGTAATAAATCTTCCAGAAACACCTTCACTGACACTCCCAGAAATAATGTTTAAGCAGACATCTGGGCAGCCTGTGACCCTCTGAGGTTGATACAAAGTTAATGATTATTTAATTTTTAAAAAGATTTGTTTATTTATGCATACAAGAACTGGGGTGTAAGCCAGAGGTTGGGGGAGGACATGAGAGGATTCACCAGAAACAGATTGGGAGCAGAACAGGCAGATCTACTGAAATACACTGCTGAGGGGAGCAGCAGTCGAGACAGCAGAGGTCTGCTGCACCATGTGGGTCAGCTCCCTGGCCAGGGATCCACTCGGGCCACAGTGGCTTGATAGCTTGGTAGTGCTGAGACCCTGGGAGACCCTGATTATTTTTTAATCAAAGATTGTAATTAGTGTCTTGACTGGGAAGTGACAACGGCATTCAGAGAGAAGCTTACATTTAGATGCCTTGTTGCATGCCATATTTTTTCTGGCACTTTTCTCTAAGTGTGTTGGTCAATCCACATTGTCTGTTACTGCAATAATTAGGTGGTGGGCACAGGAACCCAAGAGTCTCCTTGTGCTAATGTGGGCAGTTATACTTTTCCATAGAGTATATACTGTAGACAGGGTCACTTTGAACTAGGCCTAGCAGTAGATGATAGGGCTTACTAAATTTTTATTTTTAAGGCAATTGTGAGGTGATCTAAATGCCTCCCTCTGTTATACAGTTAATCTGTGTTTTCTCAAGAAACTTTGACTTACATGCTTTATGGGGTAATTTTTACTTTTCTTCTAAAGTAGGACGGGTGATGGAATGTTGTATATAATTTCTAGCAGAAATCATCCACCCCCTTTAAATATATACTCTTTTTTTTAATTTAATTTTTAAAGATTTATTTATTTATGCATACAAGCTGGGGTGTAGGCCAGAGGTGTAGGGTGGTGAGAGGATTCACCAGAGACAGAGTGGGGAGCAGAACAGGCAGATTGAAGTACACTACTTAGGGGAGCAGTGGGCGAGGCAGGAGAGGTCTGCTGGGCCATGTGGGAATTTCCCTGGCTGGGGATTAAACTCGTGCTACAGTGGCTCTGGATAGCTGTGCTTAACCAGTTGCACCACCAAGGAGGCCCTAAATATATACTCTTTAAATGGCTTTAGTGCACACGGATTTTGAGGAGTGATAGAACATATGCTTTAGATTGGTACGATTTTTTTTTTTAACCAAGTGTTGTAATTAGTGTTGTGCCTGGGAAATTACAACAGTATCAAGAGAAAGGTGGTTAAAATGGCAGTGTATAGATTCAAAATATTGATTTGATTAAACTCACTTGTTAACTTTGATTGGGTATAGGATAATAAAAAAAGAAAAGAGACTATAGATATGACTATTTAAAAGAGGCATAGACTTGTCTCATGACTCCTTTTGTTTAGATTGTTAATGTTTTGGTTGCTAAAACAGCTGAACCCTATTTTGTTCTTATTTTACTCAACTTTCCTGCAGCTTGGCTCTCTAAGTCACTCTGTACTTGTAGCTTTTTTCCCCTTTACTGTCCCAACATGCTCTTCTCTTGAGATTTTCTCTGTTCCTTCTCAAATCACCTTTGAGTGTGTACTCTTACATTTGATGTTCCTCTGAGTTTTTTCTTCACTGCTCTTCTTTTTCATGATGTTCTTGCACATTATGATTATTTTTTGTTCCCATACCACACCCAGCCAACAAGGCACCCATAGTTCTCCATCATAGTCCATTGGGATCCCTCCACACTCTGCTCTCCCCCTTTCCCTTCTGGTAACTTCAGTTCTACCATTAGGTTTCTAGGATTTGTGAATGGTTTGACTTTATCTGACCTTTGGTTTGTTTCTCTATTTTCCACACATAAGTGACACCATTTGGTATTTGTCTTTCTCCTTCTGGCTTACTTCACAGTGTAATCTCCTCCAGTTCCTTCCATGTTGTCCAGAATGGCAAGAATTTATCTTTTTTAAAGCTGACTAGTATTCCATTGTCTATATATACACCGTATCTTCGTATTCCACTCATCTGAATTGGGCACTTAGGTTGTTTACATAACTTGGCTATTCTAAATAGTGCTGCATTGAAGATAGGATTGTATATATTCCTTTAAATAGGTATTTTTGCATTCTTGGTAGAATACCAAGGTAGATAGATAGCCTGGGGTGGAGGTTGATACCTAGGAGTGGAATTGCTGGATCATATGATAGCTGTATATTTTTAATATTTAATATTTTGAGAAATCTTTATACTGTTTTCCATAGAGGCTGGACTAGTCTACACTCCTACCATCAGTGAATGAGGGTTCCTTTTTCTCCACATCCTCGCCAACCCTTCTGTTTTTGGTCTTTTGATATGGACTATTCTCACTGGAGTGAGATGATATCTCATTGTGGTTTTGATTTCTTGCACATTATTTTTAAATATTACCCACTCTTGAGAGTGATATCTACACTAAGACATACTAGCAGCTGTGTATATATTTCAGTTTCAGTTTAGAACAACTCATCATTCTTTTCTTGGTATCAGTGATGATCCATTTCTGACACCAAAGAAAAGACGGAATTTTTTTTTTTTTTAAAGACGGAATTTTAAGTGAAATGCTGGTGATATGCACAAAGAGAATACATAAAGTTTAGGTTTTCAGAGACATGACTTTTTTTCCATTTTTCTTAGGATATGTACAAGGAATGAGTGACTTGCTTTCCCCTCTTTTGTATGTGATGGAAAATGAAGTGGATGCCTTTTGGTGCTTTGCCTCCTACATGGCCCAAATGGTAAGAACAGGAGTACCTCCCTTTAATCAACTGAATTTGAACTTTGTTATTGTATTTCCTTATATAAGATTGATGTTTTTATTTAGCTATTTATGATAGAACTTAAAAAAATTGACCCATGTCACTTGTTTTCTTTATTTCTTTTTTTAAATAGCCTTTTCAAGAAACTTGGAGATACTGGCATTGTTTTTAATACAAAAAGTAGATAGTAACTATTTGTAGAGCTGGGATAATAGGATTTAATATTGGAAATTCTTATGTTCTGCAGAAGAGCTATGAATCATTAAAGAATACTGATGAAATAGATGAATTCAGTTCTTGTGAAGTAGTTGAATTTTCATATCTGTTTCAGAGATAAAGCTTAGTCATGCAGAGTAATATCCCTTACCTTTTGTGAACATTTTGGATTTTGTCATTATAGTAACTGATTTTCCTCCAGATGTGTAATAATTTGTAATGCTGACACTTTCTTAGTAATTGGCTATTATTTTTTTCTGAAGCATGTGATTATGAGAGTTGAACTCTTTCTATATATACATATTATTATAAAGTATATTTTATCTTTTATCACTGATATATCTTCTAAACAGTTTTGATACAGTAGTATAGAGAGAGTATTAGCATGAAAATAAAATAGAACAGTCTTCTCAAGTAATCTTTTAGAAAGGAAAAAAATAGTAGAGGGCCTAAGAGTAGATAAAAGCATATGAAATTCAGAGACCTGACCAAGTAGGTCACTGAACTGCTTAAAAATAAAACTGCTAATATACTTGATGCTCAGCCTTTGGTGCTGGATATGGAAATAGCATTCTTGCAAAAGATAAAGTTGAATATGTAATCATGTAAAATGTTTACCTGCAGTATGTTTTTACTTGAGTTTCTAGGATAACAACCAGAAATTTGGAAATGGTGGTACCCTCCTCTGTTTTGTTTACCCCTTGCTTGCCTATTTTTCTTTCTCCTCTGAATTTTTCTTGCTTTTGTCTCCTATCCATAATTGTAACTCATCCTCACATCTCCTAGTCCTTTTCCAAATATCTATCTGATAAGATTTGAAAGTTTTTAAATGTTCTTTCACTATAAAATTAGTAAGTATTCAGGTTTCTTAGTCTTTTACCTGAATTAGTGTATTTGGGTTATTTGGAAGGATTATTAAATACAGTAATTTGGTTTTATCATAGTTTATCTTTTTTACCTTTTTGATTGATTGATTTTACCTGCCTTCTTAGTTCCAATTACTCCCAAGTGCTCTAGAAACCTGAGGCATTTGTTATAAAGGTCTGTACAACTGATACTAATTCTGTAAAAACTGTTGTCTGCTTTCATTGTGATTTTTGTTGTTTCCCTCTTTTCACTAGAGCTAATGTTTCTTTTTAAAGGGATCATGTCTTTAACTAGTTCTCTAGTATGCTTCCAGAATTTTCCTAATGCCTGACATGAGGTTTTTGTTCAACAGATTTTTCTAGAATAAACACATGGATATTTCCCCAGAGCTTAGTCTAGATCTCTACTTGTGGTGTATATTACAAAAGAATTGACATTAACTTACAGAATTAGCTTTTTACAATTCGTTGTCATAAAACTGAACCAGTATTAGCATGTTCAAATATATTGGCTTATTATGCTAAATATATACATACATGCATGTATATATGCATATATGTGCATGCATTTAACTCTCAAATCTAAAGAAAACTTTATGAATATCTTTGTCATTTTTGTGTGTAAAGGTTCAAATTCTTTGTTCTGTGTTTTTCACAGTAAATGTTTTTTGTGTTCGGCTTTTCCATTGAGATGGTCTGGGGATTTTTCTAGTCTTTATTCTAAAAAGATCTCTTAAAATAGTGTATTTGTCTACTAAAATCTTTTTTTCATAACAGTTGAAAGAAAGGGTAAAATGTCATAGTGAAAATAATCTGTATGGTTACTTTTCACTGCATAGCTATTGTTTTAGTGTCCTTAAATCTGTGCTACTGCTGTTTGACTCCTTTTTGTTTTACAGCTTTATTTCATGTAAGTTTTCACTTCTTTTGTGATGGCTGAACCCCTAATGTTCATAGATTTACTTTTGTTGATATTTACTAACGTCTGGTGTAGGTTTAGGCAAAGACTTTGTTATTATGGAAATATTTGCAAAATGATCTAATGAACTTTCTTATATCCACCATCCATTTTACCATGTAGTCTAGTCCCTCTCTTCTCCTCACCTTCCCCTCCCGCCCCTGTCCATTATGTGCATATATATATTTATTTACAGATATAGTTGAAAGCTTTTGTATATCCACTGTTGATCTTATTTCCCCTTTCCTAGATACTTCTCTGAAGTTGGCTTCTGTCATTTTGGGAGTCTTGGGGCTTTTTTTTTATAGCAGAGTGATAATAAGGGCTATTCCATATTGGTGCTCCCAAACCAACTCAAGCCTTTGTGTCACAATGAAAATTTTGCTGTTAATCAGAGTTAATTCTGCCTTTACCCTACAAGTTCACTGGTAGATTTGCAAAAACTGTATCCCAGTAGCTTGCATTGGTCTGTTAAATTATTTCTTTAAATCATTGAAACCAGTTTATTAAGAATCATAGCATTTAGGGACCTCCCTGGTGGCGCAAGGGGTTAAGTCTCAGCACTATGAAGCTATCAGCAGCCACTGCAGCATGAGTTCGATCCCTGGCCAGGTAGCTGACCCAAATGGCACAGCAGACCTCTCTTGTCTCGCCCGCTGCTCCCCTCAGCAGTGTATTTCAGTAGATCCACCTGTTCTGCTCCCCACTCTGTCGCTGGTGAATCCTCTCACCCCCCACCCCCAAACACACACCTCTGGCCTGCACCCCAGCTCTTGTATGCATAAATAAATACTTAAAAAAAGAATCATAGCCTTTAAAATATATTTATTATTATATAGATATACTTTTACCAATCATAATACTTTCTAATTTGATAGATTTTCTAATCAAGCACTGTTATGATCTCTAAAACTAGAAAAGAAGTGTGAAGGAGATGCTTTTTCTAGTCTTTTCACAAGTGTTTGGGCAGTGAGTTACCCTAGAGGGCTTGGGACACATGTGTTAAAGAGATTATAATCATCTAAGAAGCCTTCAAAGTCCATTGTAATATCACATATCATAGCCTTTTACACTTGTGGGAAAATTTAAAGTGTAAAATGCAGATGATGTTTTAGTATTGTAATGAGGATGGCTTTGTTTTTACAATATCTGCAGCTACTGTCTGCATTCTTTATCTAAATCAAATGATTAGAGGGAAAAGTAATCCTGAGTTTCCTTTTTTCTTCCTTTTTAATGTTGCTTGAGCTTTTTAATTAGTTGTGATTTTTTAAAAAATCATAACCAATGTGGTATAAGTCCAACCTTTGTTCTTAGATTCATGCTTTAGTTATAAATGACTGTACTATACTAGAAATATTGATAAAAATTGCTTATGTGCTAATATTCATTTCCTTTTAAAGCATCAAAATTTTGAAGAACAAATGCAGGGCATGAAGACCCAACTAATTCAGCTAAGTACCTTGCTTCGATTGTTGGACAGTGGATTTTGCAGCTACTTAGGTACATTCTTTGTATCAAACTATACCAAGCAAAATGTAGGGTAATACATAGGAAAAATGTAAAGAACTGTTTTAAAGACATAGATACTTTACAGCTATTGATTGGGTTCTTTTCAGGAATGAAAGATTGTACAATTCTGCCTTAAAAAACTTATTCATAAAATGGATTATTTATTGTTATTGGTTAGTTTTCTTTTAAAGAAGCTAGCCTGTAAATTTGTATTGTTTTTTGATTTAGTAGAATGCAGTTAAAGATATAGGACTTCTGATAGTCTAAGATGCAAAGAATAAATTGAGTTTGAAGTAGGTCTGAAATAATTAGCATAAGAGTAAGCCATGTATATTTCTTCTGTATAGAATCTCAGGACTCCGGATACCTTTATTTTTGCTTCAGATGGCTTTTAATCAGATTTAAAAGGGAATTTAGTTTTCTGGATATTCTTCGATTATGGGAGGTAAGTTCTTACATTGATCATGGGATGAAAAAAATTTTTTGTGGGGTATAAATGAATTGTAGCCTAACTGAAATTCCTAAAGCCAAGTAAGAAAATTCTGATGGTTTTGTGGTGTCTTCTTAAAAATTAATGATCTTGAACTGAATAGCTGGTCTTTGGAGCTTTTTTTGTATATCACAATTTTATAAGATTTGGGGCCAGTAGGTTTCCCAAACCATTTCTCCTGACTCTTTGTGCCTGTGTTCTTTCCTGGGAGACTTGACTTTATGTGAGATTCTGCCACGTTCTGATACAGGTTTATAGAGAGTTCAAGGAACCATTGCTACACCAGTCAGTTGAGATGGCTTGTTTGTAGTCAAAGGTGTTGGGAGAAAACTAACATTCATTTTGCTTTTTATTAAAAAAAAAAAAAAATTAAGTTAGAGTAAATACTAAGACTGATATAGCAAATAAATATGGCATTTTGCCATATTTACTTTTTGTTTGTTCTCTTGCGCCAATAAAAAAAAAAGAGCTAATTTTAATTACTGCTCCAGGTCCCATTTCATTGTCGCTGATGTAGAGGGTATTCACGGTCATGTTTGTTTGTTTTTTTAATTTATTTATTTTTGGGGTCCTCCCCGGTGGCGCAGCGGTTAAGCGCTGCGCTGTGGAGCTGTTGGCAGTGGCGACGCGAGTTTGACGCCTGGCTGGGGAGAATCCCACATGGCGCGGCAGACGTCTCCTGCCTTGCCCGCTGCTCCCCTCAGCAGTGTGTTTCTGATCTGCCTGTTCTGCTACCCGCTCTGTCTCTGGTGAACCCTCTCGCCGCCCCACGCTTCTGGCCTGTACCCCAACTTGTATGTATAAATAAAAAATAAATCTTAAAAAAAAATTTATTTTTGTTATTCATATCTTTTGCATTATTGTGTTCCCCATAGGTTACCCATCATTCATGGTCATGTTTTTTATATATTTCATTTTGCACCCAGGACAACTCTTACTGAAAAATAGAATTGTGGGCCTCCCTGGTGGCGCAGTGGTTGAGCGTTGTGCTGTGGAGCTGTCGGCAGCGCGTGTTGCGAGTTCGACGCTCCGCCAGGGAGAATCCCACATGGTGCCGCAGACCTCTCCTTCCTTGCCCGCTGCTCCCCTCAGCAGTGTATTTCTGATCTGCCTGTTCTGCTCCCCACTCTGTCTGTGGTGAACCCTCTCGCCGCCCCACACCTCTCACCTGTAACCCAGCTTGTATGTATAAATAAATAAATCTTAAAAAAAAAAAAAGAAAAAAAAGAAAAATGGAATTGTTTTCTTCTCAAATACCGGTTATTAACAGATCAATGTCCTTTTGAAATGGAACATATGTATAATGATTGTTCATTACCTTATCTTTATAAAAATAAGGAATGACAGAAATTCTCCCAAGGAAATAACTAGGAAATAATCCATTTGGAGAATAAATAAATTTACATACATTGGAACACCAGTGCCCTCTGAGACTTTTTACGGCTTCAAATTTGATTCCTGTATTTTTGGCAACTGTGCTGCCAATAGAGAGGGTGGTGTGGTATTTGGAGGGTCATTGCTTTGTAGAGGATCACTTCCTGTGTTTGAAATGGGAAGTAAAACTCACATGTCCTTGACATGGAACTTTTTTTTAAAGGTTTATTGTTTATTTATTTATGCATACAAGAACTGGGGTGTAGGCCAGAGGTGTGAGGATTCACCAGAGACAGAGAGGGGAGCAGAAGGTGAGACAGGAGAGGTCTGCTACACCATGTGGGTCAGCTCCTTGGCCAGGGTTTGATTGAACTCATGCTGCAGTGGCTGGTGATAACTTGATAGCATTGAGACTTGACCCCTGCGCCACCAGGGAGGCCCCTCTTGACGTGGAATATTTTAAGAGTTTATCGATTTTGTTAAATTAGTATCTCAACTTCTGTTTTAAAGGGTTTGTTGGGAATATTATGACCATAAGCTAGACTAATCCCTCAATCTGTGTTTATCAAATAAATCAGAACTTTAAGTGAAAATTTTGAGGTTAATTGCATTGTAATTAAGCTTTCAAAAATTGGATTTAGTCTGAAAATTATTCAACTTGATTTACTCCTGGTGAAAGAAAAAAAAACATTTTAAGTATGCTTCAATAATATTGTATTATTCATGTGGGTCTTTTTGTCTTTCCAAAAAAGATATTAGGAATATTAACTAGGGGTAAATTAGGACCTTTTGACAATTTAGAAGAAATGCAGCTATTGAGCAAATGTTAATTTATATATTTGGGTGACAATTTTGGGTAGTTGATTAAGTTTTTGTTACACTCAGTGATACTCTGAATTAAATAATGTGATGCTTAGAATGTAAAGCTATCTCTAGTTGTTTTTAACTGTGCACTATATAACTCTGGCTTTTTTATTTCCAGGACTTGGGTTTTGTTTTGTTTTGTTTAACTTCAGGAACTGAAGATTTTAAAATGAGAAACTGAAAGTTTAAAAAAATTGAAAATGCCTATAGCCCTTTTCTCTAACCCTTTTCACCTTAAGCTTAACCTGGTGACTGTGGCGCCTCGCTATAATTCATCATGTTGGTTAGACTCACTGATTTGCTTACTGTAATTACCTAAAGAATACCGTTGGCATTAATCTGAGGTATACATTGTTAAATTTGGTGTTGTTTTGTAGGTAAAAGTAGGAATTCTCTCCCTCGTCCATCATTTTATAACTAGAAAAACCATAGACTATCTCATCTCAGCATCTTCTGCTTTGCACGGAAGTCATTCAGTGTTCAGCATTGTGTCTGTGGAGGAAAAGAGGCTAGAAGTGATATAGTTCACTAAATGGTTGTTCTGTTTTTATAGGTAATGTGGACTGATCTGCCATGTAAAAACTTCCATCTTCTTCTCTGTTGTGCTATTCTGGAATCGGAAAAGCAACAAATAATGGAAAAGCATTATGGCTTTAATGAAATACTGAAGGTAGGTAGGCATTGCCTTAATGTACACTTTAATATTTTGATTCTTTCCCATATTTGGTGGTACTGATACACAAAACATTTTTGGGAGGGAATTGGTGGTGGGCGACCCAAGGGGAATGCAAAATGTAAAAGACATAAATAACAATAAAAATACATATTTTTAAAAAAAAACCTTCCTGGAATAATTTAGATTATATCAATAACGTGTTCTAGTCTCTGAGAATGACAATTTAACAAATATATATTGGTCAGTTTTTTTTTACCTAACTAATAAGGAAGTAAAGGAAATTCAACAAATGCTCTTCTATTTGATTTGATTTTCTAAGAAAGTAATTGTCTTTTGCTTCTAATTTTGAGAAAGTAGACTTGAGACAACGGCTGCATTTAATGTTCCATAAGCTTACTAACTTCTCTTTAGTTTTAAACTTGAAAAAAATCTAATGACAGATACATTAAAATTCCTTTTATTTGTAATGTGTGAATATTTTCATTTTTAGGACTTTTTTCTGTGGTGAAATATAACGTAATTGTTTATATGGTAGAATATAGTAATGCTTTCAGTTTTATCATTTTATTTTATTGATTATTTTAGCATATCAATGAATTGTCCATGAAAATTGATGTGGAAGATGTGCTATGCAAAGCAGAAGCAATTTCTCTGCAGATGGTAAAATGCAAGGTATACAGTGTTTTGAAAGCAGTTGATTTATTATGCTAGATAGGAAATATGACCAAATGGCAAAAGTAATGAAAACATTTCTACAACTAAAAAGATTATAGAAATTAACTAAACATTGATACATAACCCAGTTGAGTTGGTGAACACAGAATAGGACCTCAAAGTAAATATGTAATACCTTCAAATAAAGGCAGTTTCTAATCAGAATTAATTAAATGAATAGCATTTAGTGTGTTGTTATATTTGTATCACTTAAGCTCTTACTTATTTTGAAAGAATGATGCAAATATGGTGTATTATGATTTGAATTCAAACCAAATCATACTGTTCATATATTTTGGCTTCACATTTTTGTGAAAATTCTTTGGTCACTGTGTCATTTGGTCATGTTCAAAACACTTATTTTAATTTAGATCTACAAACTTTTATTTGATAGCTTCTGTTGAGTACATATGAGTGATTTACTTCTTAGCTATAAGAACTTCTCTGTATTACTGGAAAAAGAAGATACAAATAAGATGTAATAATACGAAGAATGAAATCAATGCTAAACATTAGAAAACAGTGTGTATGGGAGTGGTACGATGTTGTAGAGAGTGACTAATTCAGAATAGATCAGGGAATCACTTATGAAAGATTTAATTGAAAGTGGTTGAGATTTCATTTGGAAGGGAGAAGTGAAGTTTGAGAGAGTGCACAACAATTATACAGCTGGATGAATGGTTTAGATTCTGGACTCAGTATAGTTTTAAAATAGAAGTATTACCCTGTGGTTACTTTTTTTCTATAGTGAGTGATGATTTTGCCTTTGCTTTTCCATTTTCAGGAATTGCCACAAGCAGTTTGTGAGATCCTAGGACTTCAAGACAGTGAAGTTACAACACCAGATTCAGACACTGGTGAAGATGAAAATGTTGGCATGATTAGTTGTCCTCCATCTGAGTTCCAAAGTAACTCCTTGCCTGTACATGCTGCCAGTGGAGCCAGAGATGACAACCCAACACAGATATCAATGTCCCCAAATGTCAGCAGATTAACACCTGCATGATCATTCTTGCTTAATTTTTGAAGAGACATTTTGTTGCAGTTCTGTTTTTAAGTACTTGACAGGTGGAAATTTGAAATCTTGGTATTGATCATGCTTTAAGGTTTATGGAAAGAAAGTGTACTGATGTCCTTGCATTAAAGCTTTACAAAGATATAAACTAATTATTTTTGTAGTTACTTCTACCAAATAGCCTTTCCTTTTCAATAACATTCCTTAGTATTTTTATAGCCAACTACGTTATTTTCTTGCCGATGAACTGGAATTGGACAAATATTACAAGTGGATGAGCTTAAAATTATGCACTTTGAAAAACATTCACATTGTTTACTCTCAGTTTAGTGGGTATTGAATTTGATTAAATTAAATGTTGAGCCTTTCTATAGCATTCTAAGCTGAGGAGTAGATTGTCACCCAGTGATGAAATATTTTTTTTCCTGTTGTTTACAACAATACTCAGCTGAAATATTTATGCTGGTTCAATGTGATTTAAATTGGACATTTTCATCAATGCAGTTGAATGTGTAGATAAAAAGCTATTTCAACCATAATAAGTGGATTGGCAGTATATTTTTTACACTGAACTTTTCTTCACTTGTGTATAAAGCTATATAAGTATGTATTTATGAGCATAAGAAAGAATAGGCATATTTTCTTTAACTGAATAAACTTGATTTATATAACCTGATTTGATGAAATTAATACATACCTTCAATATGAGATCTTTTTCAAAACTATTTTCTTAACCAAACATTTATTTCATGAGACTACATTCAACCCTGTACCTGGTATAATTTTAAAATTAATTGCTTGTAACCTCACTTTACTAATAATGTTTATTATCTTTCCTAATAATGCATTAACTGATTAATCAGGTCTTCAAATTTTTATAAAATACTCTTTGCAAAAAGCTTATGTCAGAAATTTCAAGATATCATAAGTCTCAATACCTTTTTGTATATGAATGAAGCTATTGTTTTTACCATGCAGTGTTGCATGATTTTAAGTTATGTGGAAGTAACATAACTGATTTCATTTTAATTGTAATTTGTTAACTCCTGTACATATCATTAAAATAAATTTGATGTTGAAGTAATGTTTTCAGTTAAATTATACTTATAGTCTGTTAGTTCTTCATCAGAAGAAAAAGACCCAACATGTACCTCAATACTTCTGTTTTTATGTGTTTAAAACAATTATTTGAATTGGGTGTGGAAATGAGAAAGAAAGATGATCCTTTTTATAACAAAATTTTTTTTTCTATTGGCATGACATTGAAATAGTGTTGCCTTGGAGGATAAAGTTATCTGACTCAGTAAAGCAACTTCCTTCAATTCATAGTAATTATGTAAACTAAAAGTTACGCAGTTGTAAAAATAGTCCAGTAGAGATTTTTTTCTCATAAATCTAGGGAACTAAAGGAACTTTTTCCTATTTGAGCATTAACTGGCAATCATGACGGTAGAACCATTAGACTTTAGTTTTTTAATATCATGTGTTATCTCCCATCAGTTAATAATAACTAAGCCTGTTCTGAAAAAAAGTAAGCTGATCAAAAACTCAGCATCTCCAGCCTTTCATTTCCTGCTGTTCAGGAAATTGCTCAGAACATCTTGATGTTCTTCTTGTTCTTCCAGGACAGTGGCTTTTTGGGAGTTAGTTTCCTATACGTAATGTAATATCTACTTCAGAATTTAAAAAAAATCTAAGTACATTTAGTCAGCTGAACTTTTGTTAAGTGTTATTATAAAACTATTTGTTAGAATTGTTCTGCTAAACAGTCTGCATTTTTATCACATTTTTTATATGAAAGTGATAATATAGTGTTAAAGTCAGTCCGAGTTCACAAAATTCAGTTAGCAAATACTATGTAAACATGAGCAATTGAGATTGCTAAAATAGTTAAGGTAAATTTTAGTCTAACTTTTTAAAAGATTGTTTCAGTTTTCACAAGATGCTCTGTTAACTGACAACTAGATCAAGCCGTGCCATGTTATGTGATATTTAAAGTATTTAAAATTAAAATTTCTGATTATAGTAAGTTTTTTTTGATTTTGATATGAGTCTGGGTATTCTTTTTGCATTTAAGAACATTCCTGTTTTGATCTTTTCATGTGACTAGGATTCTTCATCTCTGTAGATGTTAAGAATTTTAGTCTTGGTGATGACTAAAATTTTTTTCAGTAAAAGCAAAACAGCCTGTTGTAATAGTCAGTGATTCTTGCTGAATTTCATGGTTTGAAGGGCTTTTATGGGTGCCAACTAATTCTTATGGGGAGTTAATGTCTTTATGCCCAGTGTTATAGTTTGTATAAAGTTACCCAAAGTGTTTATCGAAGAACCTAGAACTTCATCTGATTTGTAACTTTTTTTTTTAATTTATGCATACAAGAACTGGGGTTTATGTCAGAGGTGCAGGACGGCGAGAAGATTCACCAGAGACAGAGTGGGAAGCAGAACAGGCAGATGAAATATACTGCTGAGGGGAGCAGCTGGAGAGTCAGGAGAGGTCTGCTGCGCCATGTGGGTCAGCTCCCTGGCTAGGCATTGAACTCATTGCCACAATCGTTGGTGATAGCTTGATAGTGCTGAAACTTTAAGACTTTAACCCCTGCACCTCCAGCGAGGCCCTGTGTGTAACTCTTAACAAGGTAACAGTATCTTTGCTTGTACTTAATTGCTTGGGGTTTTCAGAAGGTTCATGAACCTCTTAGTGTATGTAGTGTCTTGCATGCACATACACATATTGAGAGGTCACATAGTTGTATTAAAACCTGCTCTGATTTCCCCCAAAAGTTGAGAACCATTGTTACAAATTATTTACTATGAGAATGACAGTCTGTGACTCCATGTTGATGATTTTATGTGTCAAACCTTTGTTAACTAAAATATCTTCAGAGCACTCATTTCCAAATCCTTGGTCAGTATTAGCAAAATATATTTGCAAGCTCTATCTACTTAAGAACTACAGAATCAGAATCTTTGAAAGTGGGGTCAAGTAATCTGCATTTTAATAGGCATCCAGGTGGTTCTTGAGCCTCCTTGAAGTTAAGAGAATTAGCCATCATATATTGTGTTTCAGAGGTTAACATTTTGCCTTACAGTCTGATAGGTAAGTGCCAAAATTTAAGAAAATAGTTCCTTTATTTTCTAAAGTGAATTTTCCCAATTTCTGGTCACCATTTGTAGTAAAGAGTGATGATTGTCATCTTGGTCTATGCAGATTTTGTTATCCATTTTTGAAAACAAAATTTCAGTGTCACTTTACTTTTGAACATGAACCAGAATTAAATTAGAAATGAGTCTGAAAGGTTGCCATCAGTATCTTATGTCATTGCCTAATACTAAACATCTGCACCTATTTATACTTTTCATGTAAATAAATTGTCATTTGAATGATGCAATGTATTTAACCTGTTCTCCACTCAGATACTTATATGGAGATTTTAAGTTGCAGAGTTTTGAGGATGTTTTGATTATAGATATTTTCCACACTGTTATATAAGTAGATTCCTATTTTTATCGGATTGTCTTCACACAGGGAAACAACAGTGTCAGCCTTAGATGCAAAGTTTGGGTGGGGTGGGATGTTTAGATTTGACATACTAAGAACTATCTGGATATCCGAAGTACCTTTTTCAGCTCATGGGAAATCAGTTTACAAATGTGCCATAAAGAAAATCTGATTAAAACCAAGGTCTAAAAATTATCCAAAATCAGCAATATCATTTGCCTAATGTAAGTCAATCACTAAAATTAGAATGTGAGAATAATAGAAGGTAAGCTATTGAACATGCTTCATCTTCAAAATACTGCTTCACACATACCTGCAAAAGAATGAAAATGAAAAAATTTCAACTTGTCATCGGTGAGCAGTCTGGTTTTGGTTCAGCTTTGTAAGTTAAGACAGTAACCTCAGAAATGGGGTTTTGCTGTGACAGTCAGTGTTTCTAGCACCAAACTAGTCTCAGAGCACAATCCCAATGGATGGTCAGACTTTTTAAAAAAGAAGTATGACTTTTTAGATCATTTTAGATGTTGTATGGCCTGACTTGTACAAAGAACTAGAATCTCTTCCACAGGTATAACAGGCTTACTCTGCACAGCAAATTGCTCTCCAGTGGAGAAGACATCTAGGCACTTCTGAGTGCTCATCATTTACATGGCTGGCTACTGTGTTGTGCGTGTGTGTGTGGAACACCCAAAGCAGATTTGGGCCACATTTTTTTGTTAGCTGAATCAAATGTTAAATGAACCAAATGGAATATTTACTGATAAGGAAGTTATTAGCAGTTAACAGCATCTGTGCCCAGTAGACAAAGACTTAAGTTTTCTGAGTGAAATTGCTTAAGTACTTTCTGTTTTTACTAGAATAGAAATTATTTGCCACATGTAAGGTGTAAAAAATTAGATCTAAAAACTGAATTTTGTTAAATTGCTTAATTTAACCTCAACTGAATTACTTTGGGACAAATGTTTGTTCTTTTAGTCTACAGAGCTTGTAAGGATGCTGTTTAAAAGCTTAATGACCTTCCAAGGGAAGGGAAACCCAGGCTTACTCACTTGCTCCTTCACATTTTATTAATGGTGTTTCTGGACTAGTCTTTAAACTCTTTGTTTAGTGTGACTTCTCTGAAAGTTTTGATTGGTGAAGATAGAGGGAAGAAAAATCCCTTTCACTGACATTTTATACCTAAGAGGGGAAACAAATCCTACTTCATAAACTACAGCTTACAGAATGGGGTACCTAGTCTTTGTAGAGGCACATCTTCTCTTGGGAAGAAATTTAAAGAATGAGAATGCAGTAACAGACCGAGTGGATTGAATTCAAGGGCAAAATACTAAGTCTGAGCAGATCCCTTTTCCTAATTTACTTTCTTGGTCCTAATAACACAATCATTCTGGACATGACAGCCCACCTCTCTCTTTTCAACAAACAGCAGTAGACAAATTCTTTACTACAGAAATTTCCGTTTCTTTTTTTAATTTGTTTTTATATCTTTTACATTATTGTGCATTCCCCGAATTTCCGTTTCTTTTGGTCTGAATGTGATTTTGCGATACTCTACATTTTTGCACATGTCTACATTACTGAGTTTTCCCTCTCTGTAGTTCAGAATTCTAGAAGAGTGGGGCTTTATTTTGAGGACTCATAATTTTGGGTGTTTCATTTAATAGCTTCACAGTGGTGTGAATCTATGAGAGGTCTGGCCTTGATCTAGGAGGTTCTTCTTTTAATCTCTTTTATAAAAAGACTAAGTTTTTCACTGTTTTCTTAAGGATGCTTACATTGAGAGTATCACCATAGATTTAAAAATATCGTCTCCTTTGTGAAACATTTAAAACTCAGAAGTTATGCATGCCTTATTTTTCTTATCAGCCATCAGTGACTCAGTTTTGGGTCAGACTTAGAGTTACATACCAAGGAAAACACGAGTAACATGAGTTGTGCTGATTGGTGGTACTTCTGGACGAGTAATGCAACTTGCTTGAGGCATTTGTTTTCTCAGTCCAAGGTGGTGCAGGGTGGTGTGTGAATGCTTGGGTCACCTTGTAAAATGCTTTATAATATTTTCATGGACATAAAGTGTATCCTGAAGACCTGGGAGTCAAATATGAGACAAAAATTCAAACTGATCGAATTTTTCAAACTAGAAAAATTGTACTTAGGAACATGAAACAGGAGAGTTAAATTACTTGGGAAAAAGCACAGGTTTCTGAGTTAGGTTTGGATTTGAGCCCTCCTCAGTTGATTCTTCATTTTGTGACCACAACCATTCTCTCTGGGCCATCAGTTTCTCATCTTGGTCAGGAAAGCACGTAGGCCCAATTGCGAGGAGTAAATGGAGTACATACAAAATGTTTAATACAGTGCCTGGCATGATTAGACATTAATAAATGCTGTCATTATTATCTGATGGCAACCAAACATCCTTTTTATCTTAAAGCTGTGTGATTTGCTTTTTCTTCCCAAAACTCTTCTGCAGGTACAGACTTCGGGCACCATGTATTTTGTTTCCTATTGACTGAGGTAATTTGGACTGATTTTTGTTGAACTATATTCTGGTTTTATCGGAATTACTGCTCACTGACCCCAAAATAAATCATTAGCCCCTTGTACTTCAGTTTTATCCTCTTCAAATTGGGTTTCAATGTGCCTGCCTTTCATCAGCCTCCCTTTAGGAAAGTTGTTAAAAGACATAATGAGAATACAAGTGTAACATAAATCTCATACTTTGTTTATTAGTGAAGTCTGATCATTTTCAAGTAAACCTTCTTGGTCAAAATTGCAAATAACTAAAAAAAGTCACAAGGCAGATCTGCATGAAGCATTTTCAGTAGTATGGGAAATTGTCCTATTTGACAACAATGAATATTGATGCTTAAGGTTGTGGGCAGCTATTTTTCTTATGCTTCAACATTAGTCAATCCAGTCAGATTCTAATACCAAATTATCCTTCATGATTTAATTTTAGATTATATTGTAGGTATCTGGGTGGTTGACATACCTCTTTGCAAAGTTTAAATCTACTTTTTCACTATCTTTATACTTCCCTCTGTATAAACAAGACTATAGTTCTGTACTATTTAGGGGTAACTCAGCAGGAATAAATACATTGTGTCATAATTATCTTCATCTCTTGTAATATGAGGTGCAGTGGTGGAGGCCACATAAGTATGGTATCGTTTGGAAAGTTTCTTCCTCTGGGTACATGTGTAACATTCATATTGACTATCAAGACTTGACTGTTTTATGAGGACTTTCCATTCAAAGAAGTGGGAGTTCTGAGGTCTCAGGTAAACCTATGATTCCGTGAACCTATGATTCTAACCCTCCCCCCATACTACTGCTTTATTACTTTTTTAATCCATTTATAGCAATACTGGGATAGATGACTACTTCACTAGCTATGTTCATGATGTTGGTTTGTGAATACCTTAAAAACGTATTTCTTAAAATAATTTTAAAATACCTCCTCCTTGAAAAAAGTATTGCTTAAAAAAGGAGTCTGCTTTAGTTTCTTAAAAGTCATGATAGCCTTATTTTATCTCCTTTTTTGGGGGGTACATTTATGCTACTAAATCAAGGAAATAACAGATAGGGTATAAATTTATTTTGGTATGGCATTCATGTGGTTAGGTCAAAGGAATAAAGAGTAGGTAGTAGTAAAGTAAACAGTTCCTGCCACAGAACCTGTAATTTATGTTATAAAAGTCAAATGTCAGTGGGGAAAAAAAATGTCCAACCACACTGTTAGCTTTGTATTGATTATAAAGTTCAGCGTGTTTTCTTACCTAATTCAATGTGAGCTTAAGCATAAAAAACACAAACTTGTCACACAAATTTCATTGTCTAGGATGATGGTTTAAAACCAAAAGGACAAGTTATTTAAGGAAAAGAGATCAGACTTCTGTTGATTCCCAGTCTCAAAATAATCATTGTTAATTCTCTTCCAAATATGTCCAAATAGGTCCATACTCTCATATCCTATATCTTTCCTTTAATACCTTCACTACAGTTTCCATAGGGAATGGCCAGGGAAATTCTTTTTTATTTTCAGTTTTTTTCTTCTTTCCAGCAAACACATTACTTTGCATCTCTGAAGCTTGGTGACATTGCATTTCCAGTTGGCTTTTTATTTGGCTAGAGTGGTGCTGGTGAGTGGTGAGGAGGGAGGAGTAAGAAGTTTTCAGAACTTCTCACCTTTTGCCCACAAAACAGAAGGTTGGATAGTGATGACAGTGAAATGGGAAGTTTGGTCATCTCCAGTCATGGACCTGGGATATTCCGTAGTTTATTTGTTCCCCCTTTTCCATATCTTTGTCCTGAGAGTCTATAGCCCCCAATAATCCACTTCCATTTCCCAGATAATTTAAGGATTGGGCTTATTTTTTGTTCTCTTAACTGTCTTCAGTGAGGACAAATGCCTATGCTGAGCACTTACTGATGTCCTTAATATATTACTTCCCTAATTTTGTGGGCCCTGCCTCATCTCTCAGCTGTTTTCTACCTTGACTGTTCATGATTATATGGCTCTCGTCACCTGTAAAATCTTGCATTTGAAGGTCTCCTCATTTGACAATGCTTCATTTTATACTTTCCCACTTTGTGACTCTTGGGTTCTTTAACTGCTTGGTCCATATACCAATTCTGCCGGCTCATCTTACGAATGTTGGCTACCTGCTTATCACGGGCAAAAAGAACAGCCATCTCATCAAATTCTAGTTGTCCACATCTTTAATTTCTGCCAAAGACTGCAAACTAATGCCTGAATTTTTATCATTCTGGCTTCAGAATATATGAGAAATAGTGGGATAACTAACACTTTGAGCATCCACTATCTGCCAGCAACCATGATAAACACTTGATGCACACCCAATTTAATCTGCATAATAGCCCTATAAGATGTAGATGTTATGACAATGTGTTACAGAAACGGAGGCTGAGATTCATGAAAAAACATGTCCTCAAACTCAGCTAGGTAAAGTGCAGAGCTAAGATTTAAAGTCAGGTTTATCTAAAACCAATACCCTCTTTTTATGCGGTGTCATTTATTTTTTCAAGTTTTTAATCTTTACAATCAATGTCACACATGCACGTGGTTTCCACAAGGTTTGTTGTCATGAGAAACTGTCCTTTTGCTTCTCACCATCCTCCGATTCCACCTCCCCAGTGGCAAGACTTTTCGTTTCAGCTGATTCTTTCGGTATTTACTTCCGTACCTCTCAATGCTGTAAAAATGCTTGTGTTGCTACTACTTTAACTTTAGTTTTAGACATCACCCATTGGCTCCCCATTATGGAAGATGGAGATTCAATTCTTATCCCTCCTCTTCTGAGCCTCCACTTTACACACGCATCGTTCTTATCTTTCCAACTTCAATATAGCTGATAGAATATTGATTAGGTCAATGCTATTTACAGCTGAGACATGCTTTTCTCTGACCCTAACCTTTATTTTTCTTTGGGATGAATTCTTATTAAGGTTTTCCTGATTTTATATTTAACTGTCACTAATCCAACCTCTCACTCTCTACCAAATGTTTAAATTGAGACTTGTTAACTCTGACTCCACTGTGGGGTCATCTGATTATTTCATTTTGTTCAAGGTTCTCAGTGTAGCTTTAGGTCTCTCCTCTTTGCCTGGTCAGATTCTCTAGATTTCTCCCTTTATGTACCTGGGAAGTAAGGGCTTGCCTCTCAGTAGCCTAAGGTTTGGGAATCTCAGTATCTAGTGTGTATTCACTTAATCACTGTCTTTTTTTTTTTTAAATCCTATCCCTAACTGTGAGCATTTAGTTTCTGGATTCCCTTGTTTTTTTAATTGATTTATTATCTATTATTTTAATTATGGTAAAATGCACATAACATAAATTTTACCATCTTAACTATTTTGAAGTGTGTGGTTCAGTAGTATTGAATACATTCACATCATTGTGTAACCAATCTCCAAAACTTTTTCTTATAAAACTGAGACTCTGTGTCCATGAAACAACTTCCCATTTCTACCTTCCCTTCTCTCAAACCCTGGCAACCACCATTCTACTTTCTATTTCTATGACTTTGACTACTCTAGTTACCTCAATATGTAGAATTTTACTGTGTTTGTCTTCTTGTATTTGATTTATTTCACTTAACATAATATTCTTATGTTGTAGTATCCATGCTGTAGTATGCGTCATCCATGTTGTATGTGTCACATTGCTTTCATTTTTATGACTGAATAATATTCCATTGTAAGTACAAGCTATATTTTATTTATATATTCATCCGTAAATGGACACTTGGGTTGCTTCTACATTTTGGCTATTGTGAATAATGCTGCTATGAACATAAGTGTATAAATATCTATTTTGAGGCCCTACTTTTGATCCTTTAGATATGTACTCAGAAGTGGGATTGCTGGATCATATGGTAATTGTATTTTTACTTTCTTGAACAACTGCTATAATGTTTTCCACCATGTTTGCATCATTTCACAGTGTACCTGGGCTCCAATTTCTTGTATTTCCTCCATCTATACATTATTTCAGTTGGAGAGTAGATCTGTTGTACCAGTTGTCATCACCTAACTACTCTCAGGTTTCTACTTCCAGTTCTATTTCCCAAATTTTAGTTTCACATTTATAATTGCATGCCATTAACTGTGACTTGATAGTACTGTGGTAAACTCCTATTCACTGTTCTCACTACTCTTCTTTTTTCCCCAAAGCTTACTCTTTTTTTTGGAGATAGTGAATTTGCTAGTAGTAGGACTTGATGGTTTGTCTTCTTATATGTAATTATACCTTCTTTTTTAGAAGCAATATTCAAAGAGTCACCAATACCCTGTTGATTCTTATTTTGATTTTTTTCTATTCATAACTGCTATCACCCTAGTTCAAGATTTTATCAATCCTCTTCCCCCTAAGAGGCAGTTTGTCCTGCCTCTTACACTACACTGCACACTGTTATCAGACAAATCCTTTTAAGATGTCATTTTCATGATGCTATTATTCCAATGTAAAGTTGATAAATGCTTCTGTTTAAAAGAAAAGAAATTATCCTGGGACTCAAATTTCCAGCAATCAACCCTTTATCCTATCTTTCAAGCTTTGTTTTTGTCTTCTAGAAGCTTGTTTTCTTTTGGCTTTCTCTTTCCTATCCCTTTGCAGTTTTTCTTATTTTTGTGTTTTGGTTCCTCTATTTTAAATTGCTTCTTAAATTTAGTGTTTCCCAGGATTCTGTTCTCAGCTCTCAAACAACATATTCTCTGTGAGTGAATGAGTGAAGCTATATTCATATAGACTCAGTTATTTGACAATAACAAGCAACAAGTTACAATAACAAATAACAAGTTATTTGACAATAACAAGTCTCTATAACAAGCTTAGGTCTCATTTCAAATTTTAAAGACATATATTCAAGTGCTTATTGGATATCTTATTGGATGTTGACATGGTTCTTCAACATCCAATAAAACTCATAGGACAACATCCCTATGATGAGTTTTATGACTTATTAACGTTTGAATAGTGAGTATATATCAGTGGTTCTATGCATTTCAATGTTGGTGTATAAAAATCTAAATTAGATATTTTCTCTTAGATTGCTATTATTAATGTGTGGTCTATTTCAATGAATGGCACTATTGTCTAGCTAGTTCCCCAAGTCAGAAATTTGGGAGTTATTCTGGCATCTTTTTTCCTGCTCCTACATCCAAAACAAGTAGTGATGTTGTCCTATGAATTTTATCCCTTAACATTTTTCATTATTTTCATTACCTCTTTAATGCATTGGCCTTGAGTTTTTATGATAACGAGACATAGTTTTACCATGCTTAGGAATGGAAGTGGATAATGCTAAGTACTCAGTAATATTATCTATTATTTTATCATTACTTTAATCAATATTTTAAAGCTTGACTTTCCTATTAACTTTTTTGAGCTTTAGATATAATGTAAGCAAACAATATTTCCAAAATTAGATAAAATAATAATTATGCCTCCTTAAAACTCCAGTTAAGTAAGTCTAATTATGTAAGTTCATTTAGTTCTGTTTTGAATTTTTTAATCTTGTTTTCTATAGGGACAAGCAATGCCAGCCCTAGTCTTTGTTCAATTTTGTGGTTAAGCATATTTGATTAAGAGTCTTCCACCCTTCAGGAGGTTGGTAATATTTTCCTGGACATGGTGAGTTTTATGATTTACTAAAGTTTGAATAGTAAGTATATACCAATGGTTCTATGCATTTCAAATAGTTGGATTTGATCTAGTTATAAGCGAAGAGGAAATATCCTGTAACTCTCGGTAGCATCAAAGGAATGACTGATACATATGCATTTAGTTTCCTTTGCCTTCACATGTAGACAGGGAGATTCTAAGTTTACTGTTTCAACTATGTCTATATGTGGCCTAAATCAAAGCCTCACATTGTATTTGCTATACAATTGCCTGAACATTACCACGTAGTGGCATCATGGGATTAAGAAGCAGTGCCTTTTATGAAAGCTATGTCTATTTTTCTCTCACACATGTGCACACAATAATAACACATCAGATCAGAAAAGATTATTAACATAAAATAAAAATGCCTGGGGATTCAGCTGATCTTTCTTAAATTGTTTTCCTCCCTTTGGAAAAAAAGCACAAAACCTTTGAATTCACAGTCACCAAAAGGATGAGGTTAACTTGCCAGCGGAAGATTTGAAAGATGAAAGCTAACGTCAGAGGAAAAATGTTATGTTCTCTTTTACAAATAACACCCCATTCTGTATTGTTTTTCAACTCCCACGCCCAAATGGCTACTCGACCTATGAAACAAATCGCACCATGTGCACAGATAACCCTAGGCTTCAGGTCTGTAATCTGACTGTGGCCATCAGCAGCCAGAAATGAGTTTCTTTCTAATCAGCCTTCGATCAGTCCCCAGTCACTCATATAGAGCAGCTTGGGGAGAGGAAGATTTTCATTGCTTTTTCTTCAGCACCAGGGCTCTGGACAGCGCCCTGAGACGGCTGCTGTTTGCATGCCCCTTCCTCTCTCAATTAAACCAGCTCTGCTATTGCCCCTCTAGTCCCCCTACTGCAGAGAAAGAAAATTACATCGGGATCCATGCAGCCAGCAATGATGATGTTTTCCAGTAAATACTGGGCAAGGAGAGGGTTTTCCTTGGATTCTGCAGTGCCTGAAGAGCATCAGCTACTTGGCAACTTAACAGTGAGTACTGAGTAGCTAGCACTCTCTAGAGGAGTATTTTCTAAGGTAATGATCATATCCTTACCATAAGGACACCTGGTGTAGAGTAAGCATATACACCTCACCTCCTTCTTCTAGCATCTTTTTTACCCTGCCTTTCTCTCTTCGTCAGACTTCCTTCTCTCTCCATAAAGTAAAATGGGTGTTATTGATCCTTAATGCAAAACTTCCTTACCTCAAAGTTTATAAGTAGGAAAAAAGAAGTTCCTGAACATCAAGAAGGAGAGATTAGATAAACGAATGTCTTATGCCACAACCAAAAATAGTGTATAGAACTTTTGAATTTGAGAAGTTCCTATTATGAGCAGGGAGAAGAAATGAAATGAATTTCGATGGCTCCATGTTTATTTATAGCAGATATATTTTGTCTGCTATCCCCTCTCCCATCTGCAAAGCCTGGTCTTTAAACAGAAATAATGTTTTCTATTCTTGTTCATAAATGTTGGTTATTGGAATAAAAGAAAGATTGAATTCCTTTCAAAAAGTTTCCTGCTTTCCTCATTACTTCATTTTTTTCCAATTTAATTTATGGAGTAATGAAAACAATACACTTGTTTCAGTATTAAGGCAGTTTTTGTAATTAAATATTAACAAATTAAAAAGTAGGGTTTTTTTCCCAGCATTTTAAAAGGTAAAATCATGGGATTTAATGAAAGAAGAATGTAGTCTGATTCTTAGTCAATAAAAATATTAAATGATATTTCATTACTGTGCTACCAGAATTTATCAACTCAGTCTGATTCATAGAAAAAAATCTGTTTTAATATTGTTGTTCCAAATATATGCCAGAGTGCTATACTGTATTGGTAGATTATTGCTGCTAAAAATTTTGACAACTAATCAGAGCAAGTTCTGTAAACTATTTAAGTCAATTTGCAAAAGTGAGACCAGAAATATAAATAGATTTTCTAACACTTAAATACCATGAATATTTGAATGACATATTAACATTGAGGAATTTTAATTCACTATGAATTGCTAAAAAGGAAATCAAAGAAAAGCTGGTGTTATGATTAATGTGTGACCCTTTGATGTAAAAAATGCAACTGAAATACATAAGATCTTTGTGTTATATGAGGAAGAGGCAGAGGTGGAAACTTACTAAGTCAAATGCCAATGCCTGCATAAACTTCTCTCCCTCAAGTCATAAATAATAAAATATTCATTTGTGTGATATATAGATCTAGTGAGTGAAATACTAACATGTGAAAATAAAACCAGTAGAGAAATCCGAGAAGACAGTGGCAAGTCACTATTCACTGCTTTCCACAGCACATGTACATTCTCAATTTCATGAGGAAGTAATAGTGTTGGTTGTATTATGTCACTATTTGCCAGGAGAAAGTTTTCTGTTTGCCCAGTTCTTCATGTGCATATAAAGAACAGAAAAAAGTACATCCTAATTTTGCTTTCTCTGTCAAATAAAAGCTTCCAGCTTTTAAATTCACATTTCTAACAGTATGATCTGAGGTTCTGGAATCTGTCATTTTTACCTTTAGCCAATATAACTAATAGTCATTATTTAATCATGTACTGTAAAGTATCTTGAATGACTAATGACATGTTAATCTTTTTCAGTTTCTCAGATTCTACCCTCTGCTCCTAATAATATGCTGGTCAACTTTCTCTCTCTCTCTCTCTCTCTTTCTCTCTCTCTCTCTCTCCCCACCCCCACTCCCTCCCTCCCTCCTTCTCTTTCTCTCTCTCTCTCTCACCTTTGCCATTCGTGGCTGAATTTTAATAGCCACTTTTTAGATATCATCTCTTTTCACAGATGACCTCAGTTGAATATACTCTTTTGTGCTGAATTTCTGCAGATAGAGGCACATTGACAATGTGGATCTAATTGTGGAAAGTGAGGTTATTAATTTCAGCTCATGTCCTGACAGCAGAATGAAATGAATATTTTGTTTTTAAGATCTCTGAAAGTAAGATTATTGCTGTAAAAATATGTTTGGTCTTATTTTTGGTACATTTAGTAATGAATACTATTTTCTATGATTCACTAACCTGACAAATCAAATTTCAAAGTGAACCTAGAAAGGAAGGCAGGAATTATTCATAAATGAGACTATATTTTACAATGGTCAGATTTTTTTGCCATTAAAGTGAAACAAATCTGATTCCCCTTTAATTTCAACCCCCAATAACGTCAATTGGATGATCTGTTAGGGCACTGGAAAGTAGTATCCAAAGGAAATTAGACTAATATTTATGATTGAAATTTATGAGTGACATGGCAAATTTTCCTTGCTTTTGTATGATTGTTGGGACTTCCAGCTTACAAGTGGAATATCTGAAAAAACAAACAATCCCAACAAACCTAGTTGTAGAAAGCTCTGGACTCCTAACTAATATTTGTGTGTGCATGTGTGTTTCTACCATTTTGAAGCTCAATAAGGCAAACTCTGGCAGAAATGATGATAAAAAAGGCAACAAGGGAAGCAGCAAAAGTGAAACTGCTACTGAAAGTGGCAAGACAGCAGTTGTATTCTCCTTGAAAAATGAAGTTGGCGGATTGGTAAAAGCACTGAAGCTCTTTCAGGTGAATGGAAAATATCATTACATTATTTTAAAAGTGACCGTGTGCCTGGTTACAAACCTGTCATCTGTTATTAAACATTACCGAGTCAATTTCCAGAAAATATGTCGAAAGTTTCAAAGAAACCAAACTCTGTGAGGCTTTACAAGGGGAGTGTGCCAAGCAATGCAATAAGCAGATTTGTGAACTATCTTTTTTTTTATTAATTCAGAGTTAGCCTATTATTAGTGAAGCTGCAGACTGTCGCCAGGTGAGGAAGTCACTAATTAAAAAGTGTGAGGCCCACACCTGGAAATGCAAACACAAAAGGAGTCACACAGGGTATCTTTAAATATCAAGAGACTTCAGCCTGATTTGATTTGTTAACGTTTGAATTGTTCTAGGGACACATTTACTGCATACAGCAAGGAGGCTCAGTACAGGCGCTTGGTATTCCCTGCAGCCTCTTTCACCATGAACCTAACATATCTTGAGTTATTTTTTCATATATAAAAGCTAGGGCTAACTCTCCTAATCTTATAAAAATATGTCAGCCTTTCCTACACCCAAATCGTTGGTTTGAATCCTTGAGAAAGAGCTTCACTGAGGACAAGATTAGAAAAGCCCCACGCAAATATTGTCTGCTTGCTAGGACACCTGATGCCTCCCCAACCCTGCAGCAAGACCCTTGCTTAAAATGCATTTAATTTGGGGGCACTGGCTAATGATTAGAACTGCAAGAGGGAGCCTAGCTCTGCATGGTGCTGCAGGCAGCGGACCCAGTAGAAAGCTGGTTATAATTGCAGGGAGAGGATGTAAGCTGGTGTCCTGCTTTGGCTAATCACTAGCTGCTTCCTATGTTCATTGTCTTTATTTATAACAAAACAATAATAATTCCTACTTAACAAGGTTGTTGTGATGAAATAATCTGAGTGAAAGTACTTACAAAGTGTAGATATGAGACATTATTATGATGTCTCTTTGATGACCAGAGGGGAATGTGCAGCCTGATTTGGCAGATATTTCCGTGTTCTCTTTTGACCTTGAAGAAAGGATCAGGCACAATAAACAGTGGTAATGAAAATCTGGGGAAATATTTTGCACATAATTATATCATCCAATGCTATTCCATAAAGGGCCCAAAGGCAGGCCAATTCAAGTAGACAGCTGGGTGCCGTGGAAAAATCCCTGGAGAAGTAGTTAGCAGCTCCTAATTTTCATTTGGCTATCAGCTAGTCATGGGGTCCTAGCTCAGTCACTTGACCCGTCTGGACCTTGGTTCCCTCATCTAAAAATATCTACCCTGTCTCATCAAAATGAAACAATGTGTGTGAAGATTCTTGAATCGTGAACTTATTACGAGTCTTACCTTTATGATCAGCCGATTTAGAAAATGGGGCATTCATGCAAAGGCAAACAAAGGCAGAAATAGAGGATTTAGTTTCCTGGTCACAGGACTAAAGTTCTTTTATCCAGAGGAGGATGCTGTTTGATTTGATTTTACTCTGGTGCTGGGAAGGCCCTATCATGATCCTGTGCTGAAAATTCTGAGCTCATCCAGAATTGTACTAGGAACTATGCTGACAGAATACACCATCTGCAGTGAGGGCGATGCATCTGCTTATTTAGGGGTAGGTTACAATAGAGAGAACTTAGTTTTCAGTTAACTATGGGGAAAAGAAGACTATCCTACCTCGGTTAGTTAAATCTGATTTGTTAATATTAAATTGCTGCCCTCCCTTGAAGACCTTATAGCAAGAAGACTTCACCCCTGAAATCTATCCTGGGGTGGATTTCACACAACTTAGTTGAAGCGAGCCTGGACATTTGTAAAACAGACCAATTACTAAGTGGTTCCATTTAGAAGTGCTTGTTTTTCCCTTCAGCCATCCTCTCTTGCCTGCCTTTCTTGCTCCCTTTTCTTTTCCTTCAAGTCAGTCACTGTGGCCAAATGTCAGTCATTTTCATGTCACCTTCCCAATTACTGTCTCATTTGCCTGCCATTTATACTACTTATTTTTTCAAAAGTATATTTTATTTTTACACTTTAAATTATTCCAAAGGGAAACTTTATACCACTCTAAAGTCAGGGTTTGAGTTGTAGTTATATTTTTGGGAAACATAGACATAAAAAATATGTCTGGGGATTATATGCTATTTTATGCTAACGTCCCCTACCCCCGAAGGAATCATGCAAGCCACCAGTGGGATGAGGAACCCTCTGGGGATTGATGATACATTTTACAGGGCCCTCTATAATTATAGCACTTTTATAGGGTCCTTTATATACCTAAATGCCCCCTCTTTTTTTTTTTTGAGACAGGGAAACTATACACAATTTTTATAACTATTAGTAGAGACAATGGTTGGAAACATTTCCGTGTTTTAGTCAACCAAAGGGCGAGGTTGACTTTTCTTCCTTTGTGGGTACTTGGTGCCTTGTTGCTTAAGAGTTGAACCAGCTTCCTTTCATCGTGTCTTAGAAATGATTTAGAGATGTTGCTTATGTTTCCTCAGGAAAAACATGTTAACATGGTTCATATCGAGTCCAGGAAATCCCGGCGAAGAAGTTCAGAGGTAGAAATCTTTGTGGATTGTGAGTGTGGCAAAACAGAATTCAATGAGCTCATTCAGTTGCTGAAATTTCAAACTACAATTGTGACTCTAAATCCTCCGGAGAACATCTGGACTGAGGAAGAAGGCAAGGCCTGTTTTTGCTTGTTGGGTAATTCTGCAATCTGACAAATGTTGCGAAGGGGAAAACACAATCTGTGAGTTAATAATTTTGAACCTGCACTGTGTTTTCAACAGAGCTAGAGGATGTGCCCTGGTTCCCCCGGAAGATCTCTGAGTTAGACAAATGCTCTCACAGAGTCCTCATGTACGGCTCTGAGCTTGATGCCGATCACCCAGTAAGTGTCCAGTAAAATCCATCCCACACATGCTCTTCCAGCTCTGCCCCGTGCCAGGCAACACGCCATGTTCTGTGCTGTAATGCTTCATCGTAGAGCATCTTAGTATTTAGTCCCGTCAATGAGAGCAAACCTTCAAATGATAGAGCTGCCCAGCACGTGTGCATCAGCTGGGTGCAGGTTAGAACGACATTTCTACATAGCATTTTTTTTTTTCAAAGGATTGGATAGAGGAGGAGATTCTAAACCTTGGAGAGTATTTCTGCAGAATTAGACAGGCTGAAGTATCTTTGCAGATGGCGACCCCAGAAAAAACGGTGAACTGAGGGGCATCACACTTTTGGGAACCTTGGGAGGCCCAGGTACTGTGGCCCTGGGTGAGAGAATAAAATTCTCCTTGCTGTTTTTCTTGACTGGAAGTAGCTAGGGGTAGAGTGATGTGATGGACTTCAGTCTTAATGGAAAGGCAGAGAGTTTTAGAACGAGACTATGATGCATCCATCTCTCCCCGCATCTAGTCTGAATCCACTGCTCTAATAAAAAACGACCACTGTTAATCTATATGGTACTTAGGTAAGCCCTTCCCTTTGTACCCTCCTTCCCGCTTTACATCAGTTTTTATTTAACATGAGAAACCTGAAGCTTCTTCATGGTCAGAATGAAGTACTGTTAACAGTCTGCTAGAGGTAAGAAATATACTCATTTCTCACAAGCATTTTTTTTCCCCCTCAATGCCTTTTGTCTAAAAATAGGTAGTTAAAAGGGTGAAATCCAAGCAAGTCGGTTGTGCTTAATAGGAGACCTTTTGGTCTGAGGGTAATGGTTTATAGACATTTGTTTTATTTAATGAAGGGACTTGGGAAAGCTGGAGAGTGTCACAGTACTCAGTGCAGTGGTTCTCTAAGTGTGTTCCTAGGACCTGCTGTGTCAGAATCACCTGGAACTTCTTTTCGCAAGCCCACACTTAAGTTTGAGAACCATGGCGTGAAAGGAAATTGATAACTCCAAGAGAGAAATTTTCTTTTTTTTAAAAATATATTTCATTTATTTACTTTTGTTATTCATATATTTTACATTATTGTGTGTTCCCCATAGGTTACCCACTACCTGTTCACCCATGGAGCCATCACCATAGTCCCCCATGCTCCCCTCTTCCCCCCTCTTGAGCCCTTACCCTCCCCTCCTCCCCTGCCGAATGTTGCATTCTTATTTGGCTCCCCTATATTCCTGTTACAAGTGAAACCATTCGATACTTTTCTCTTTCTTTCTGGCTATTTCACTGATCATGATCCCTTCTAGATCCATCCATGTTGCTGCGAATTGCATGTGTTTGTCTTTTTTGAATGCTGAATAGTATTCCATTGTGTATATGTACCACGCCTTCTTGATCCAGTCATCTATTTTTGGGCACTGGGTTGTTTCCATACCTTAGCTATTGTAAACAGTGCTGCAATAAACATGTGGGTGCATGTATCCTTTTGGATTAGTGTTTTTGTGTCCTTTGGGTAGATTCCTGGAAGTGGTATTGCCGGGTCATATGGAAGCTCCATTTCTAGCAGTCTGAGGAAAGGCCACACAGCTTTCCATAGTGGTTGGATCAATTTGCATTCCCACCAGCAGTGTAGGAGATTTCCTTTTTGAGAAATTTTCAATCAAACTGTCCATTTGACATGGTATACCAATTCAGACCAATTCATAATATGCCATTCAAAGAAATGGCTAAGTAGATCTAATTCAACTTTGTTAATTTCTAAAGCTGAATTCACTCAAGGACAGTTTGCCATCATAGCCTAAAATTTCAGAATAATTCAGAGTAATTCACATATAAAGTTATTAAGTAGTAGAAAAATACTCGAGTGCCTTTAATAATCATGCATTTATTATCTTCCCCTCTCCCGCATCCAGAGGAGTCAGAGTAGCACAGAAGCCTGATTTGAGGGCTTTGCAATAATAGAACTAGCGAGAAAGTAGCTGCTAACAGGCAGGATGACCTTGGGCAAGTCCCTCTACCTCTACACCTCAAATTTTTTATGTCAAAAAGTAGCAAATAAAATTCTTATTGACCTCAAAGGGACATATGAAAACCCTAGTTAATAAAACAACTAGAAAGCATTTTGGCAAGAGTAAATGTTTCATCCCAGGAATGGAATGTGTTAAATCATTCAGATTGATGCCAGAACAGTAAAGGATTTCTTGTTACCTCCTATTTCCAATGTTCCCCTTAGTATAGTTTGAAAATTACTCAACTTGGAGAAAGAGGGTCAGCCATTTTAATGGAACAATCACAGGAACAACTGACCTTGCTGTGAAAAATTTATTCTGATACCAAGTGTAAATTTTCCTGTGCTTAATTTTGTTCCATTATTCCTAATTATTCCCACCTTATGATACCTTCTCTTATTTTCTGTGCAACCACTTGAAATAATTGCAAGTACTTAGCAATCTCCTACATCATTTGTCATTTTTTAAATCACCTATATTTTTTTATAGGCACACCAAATGTTCATTATGCAAAATTTGATATTGGAAAATGGGTGTTTTAAATCAGTTATTATTTAATGAGGATGGAAAGAGTTGCTTAAGCACTTCCTATTTGCCTGAAATAATCTCAGTACTGAGGCAGGGATTATTGTTTTAGGATAACACCCTGTTATGCAACCATCCCAGGCTGGGTAGGTCCACCCTTTGTTCTAGCGATTTGAAAGAGAACTTTGGAATCCTTGGCATCATTTTCACAGCTTTTTTTGTTGTTAAAAATGCTTTATTTAAAAAAAAATTGTGTAGAAAAGCTGGGGTGTAGCCAGAGGGGTGTGTGTGGGGTGGGGAGTGAGAGGATTCACCAGAGACAGAGTGGGGAGCAGAACAGGCAGATTGACTGAAATACACTGCTGGGGAGGGGAACAGTGGGAGAGACAGGAGAGGTCTGCTGGGCCATTTAGGTTAGCTCCCTGGCCTGGAATCGAACTCAGCCCATAGCATGATAGTGCTGAGACTTAACCCCTGAAGGGAGGCCCCCTCTTCACAGGTGTTAATGATAAACAGGGAAAACAAGCCAGCAGGGAGACAGCAACTGGAACCCCCTTCCCCAAGGTGATGCCACCTTTAGCCCCTTCCTCCTAGGCGCAGGTTTGCACACTTGCACATGCGCACACACCCATGCTCAGGTGTTCATAATCACACCCCCATGCCTTCTATGTTAACAAGATCAAGGCCACAGGTGATAGCCACAGAGGCCAATGGCATAAAAAACCTGATCAATTTCATTTACCCTACACATACTGTGCTAGGTTAGACCAGAGGAGCTTCAAATATACGACCAGGCTGCTGAGGTTCTCTAGAAAGAGTTCAATATCTAGGTGGGTACCTCTCAAACTTTAATGGACAAATGTATCATGTGGCACCTCTTTTCAAAATGAAGGCATGAGGGGTTTGAGAGCTTGCATTTCTAGGGAGCTCCCTCTGGATGCTGATACTGGGTATGTGGGGACCACACTTTTAAGTAGCAAGAATCTAGATTGGGAAGGTCTTTCAATGTGGAGTTCAAGCCCATCCATTAAGAGCTTATTTAAAATGCAGTATCTTGAGGCTCCCCTGAAGCCCACTGAATCAGAACATTCCTAGATAATCCCTGGAGACTGCATTTAAAAGTGTTTGCAGGAGATTCTGAAGAGTTCTAAAGTTTGAAAACTCATAATTTAAGAGATTCCTGACCCAAACTTTCCATTCAAGAAATCTTTGGGGACAAGTTCTCACCTAAGAGTGCTTAAATCTGAACTCTGAGAATGTGGCTAGGCTTGGAGTGATTCAAATATTCCACTGGGGGCCTCCCTGGTGGCGCAGTTGGTTAAGCGCTGTGCTGTCGGCAGTGGCGACACCGGTTCGACGCCCGGCTGCGGCAAACCTCTCCTGCCTTACCCGCTGCTCCCCTCAGCAGTGTATTTCCGTCCATCTACTGTTCTGCTCCCCACTCTGTCTCTGGTGAACCTTCTTGCTGCCCCACACCTCTGGCCTGTACCCCAGCTTGTATGCATAAATAAATCTTTAAAAAAAAATTCCACTAGAATTGAGCTGGTAGAGAGACTTGAGCGCCAACATACATTTAGCTGAGCACTCTAGATTGTGGATTGGGTCTTAAATTCTCCTTGACCTAAACTGAGAGAGGAAGGGTGGGTGCAAGCCGATACTCTGTGGGCCCTATGGTTGCCAGATTTAGCAAATAAATATATAGAATACTCAAACTTGAATTTCAGATAAACAGCAACCATTTTTTTTTTAGTATGTGTATGACCCAGTTATTGCATGTTTTATTTGGTGACTATATTTTATTTGGTGACCCTATTCCCTGGCTTCAGTTCAGAATGGGTGGCCAAGGGGTGCTGTATCTCTAATCACTAGGCTAGCTAGCCGCCCTGTTTTATTTTGCCAGTTCCTTGCTCAATCCTGGAAGCCCCGGATTGCCCATGACATTTGCATAATCACCACCACACTCAACTAATGAGGCATGATGAGCAAATCACTCTCTTGCATGCCTGGAAAAGGTGCAGGTGTTTGCTGAGGAGAGTCATTCGGGATTCTTCAGGAAACCCAGCAGAATTATGATGTTATTTCCATCGTGTCCGATTTGGCAGGAGCTGGGGAGCAGATGCTGAGTTCTTTATACTACTCTGCTCCTTTCATCGTGGCCTGCTTTTTCTGTGGTTTTTGTTTTTGTAATTCATAAAGGTGCTTGGGACTCTTACCATCCCAGGTTGCCTGGTCCTCCTCATGGGTGCTGAGACCCTCTTGCAGACCTCCTACAGGATATCTTTTTGGGGTCACAGCCCCATTTACAAATGTGGTCACCATGGTCACAAAATTTTGTGTGTGTACCTTTTAAGACTTCACAAACTTGCCTCTGACCCCCAATTTGCAAACTGCCAAATTCATAAAAGAAAAAAGTGCTAGCTTCTAGGATGGCATTTTAAATTTCTACATGTCCTTGGGTGATCTCAAGGCACTTGCGCTCTCTCTTATTAGGAATTCTCTCGTCTTTCCTGAGAGAGGCTGTTGGCAATGGAAGGTTTTCATTTCTGCTCAACTGGGTCCTGTGAAGATATCTCTCCTCAGGGCCAGTTCTCCCTCTGCTAGACCAGAGAATGAGACAATTTCCTAATGAGTCTGAGGTTCCACTTGAACCGCTCCCCATGCAGGGATGGCTTGGTGGCAGCAGAGGTGCTGAGGCCCCCGTGGGCCCTGCCTGTTCTCTGCTGAGAGCTCAGCCTCCCAGTGGCCTGTCTTCTTGCCTGGCCTCCATTCTCAGAGCAGGTCCTGCTGGCTGCGTCCTTTGAGCTTGCAAGACTGGCAGAGGTAAAAAGCTAAATTGAAACAATTCCTTCTGGGCTTCCAGCACTTTGAAGAAACAACCCCAGAAAGAATTGATTGTGTGAAAGTACCTGAAGGAAAGGAAACTGGAAAGCCTGTTGACAAAAGGAGAGGTTGTTGAGTAAACGCAGAGGTCCTCGCAGACGGATTCCACTTGACTGAAGAATGACAGATAGGATGTTCAATTTCCCAAGTGCGTGATGATGGGCACAAGTCTCAAGCTGGCTAAAGACTAATCACAATCATAGGAACTCAGGTGGAATAGAGCTCACCTGCTACCCTGTGCATGAATCCTTTCTAGCTGATTTTGCATTTTGTGGCTCTACTCATCAAATACAGCAAAGCCTCTTTAATTCCTACTAATTTGGGGATTTGATGATTATTCTGAATAATAGAATTTTTAATAAATATACATTTATTGGTCATTTACACAAAGCAATTAAATCTAGGCTAACTGACCGAATAACCATGGTTAAAGAGACTTGTTTTAATGAACAGGATAAGATTAGTTTGTGATTAAGATCAATTACATGTAAATGATACTTGAAAAGCAAAGGACACTGTTCACAGTATCAATTTGCTTAACTAAGCCATTCTGCCTACTTAGTAGAAAAGTAAACTTTAACCAGAATTCCCATACATCCCAAATTAGTTCAGCCCAAATTTAATGAGGTTTTACTGTAAGCACAATTCGCTTCTGCCTGTGTCATCAGATAGTCATCCAAGGATAGAATTTACATTTGAATCGACACTCAATAAACACCATGATGATTTTCTTTTAGGCCTTCTGCAGCTAATTTTTTGGCACCCCGTTAAATAACTTAATCTCTTTTCTGTTCAAGGGATTTAAGGACAATGTCTATCGACAGCGAAGAAAGTATTTTGTGGATGTGGCCATGGGTTATAAATAGTAAGTACCTGTATAACTCTTTTCTGCAACTTGTCGCTGGCTAGTTAGGAAAAACACACGCTGTGTAAAACAGACCTGTCTTCTCTTCACTTTAACTTTTGCAGAAGGCAGACATGAACCATTTTAAACACTCACCAACTCTGTAGGCTTTAAATGCCAACACTGATGTTTGACATCTGGGTATAATTGTAAAATAATGAGCCCTGCAGGCCACATGCCACGTGCTACATTCCCCCATTGTGTTCGTAGCTCTATTAAGTCAAGGAGTCATTTCTGTATACGCTTCAGGACCTCAGAAAAATGTGTTTTAATGTTACTTTTGACTTTTCAGTAACCCCCCTTACTGCCCAGCTTCTCTGAAAAATAGAGAATTGAGCAAGAATGATAGAGAGATTCATACATGCAGCTAAAATAGAAACATGTTTGCTTTACATGGAGAGGGAAATGTTCTATAACTTAAAGGGTTTATGCAAAGGTTTCCTACCCAGTCACAGATCAGGGTTGGGATGACGTTGGAGAGCCTCCACGTGGGGGTGAGGACTACATATGGTACCTGGGGCTAAGGGGCAGAGTGACTGCAACTGGCAAAATGGAGTCTGTTCATTGCTGGCCAGGTCTAGAAAAATGGAGTGGACCCTGGGCCTCTGTTTATTCTACTCACAATAATAAAGTTTATAAATCATCACGGCACAATCTTTCCTCGCCTGGTATGTGGTCAGCTACATGCTCTAGAACAAATGTAAATCCAAATCCATACCTGGTAGAGGAAAGGCCCTTCCTTCCTTACTCTACTTGAGACCAGGGGAGAGACTTGACAGTCCTGCTGGGCGAGTTCATCATTGATGAGAATTTAGGGTGTTAGGATGTTGCAGAGGGTTTCAGTGCTTATTCTTTTCCTTGTAAGGGATATGACACTCAGGTGCTTGAAGCAAAGTGAGAGGATTCCACATCGTACCTCTGATTGAACCAGTCATTTGCTCATTTCTAACTTTCCTAGATGCTTTGGTTCTCTTCCCTTCCTCCTCCCAGGCCCCAGCATTCATCACTCTTTCTCATTTATCCCACTTATCATCATGAACACCAGAATGCCGATTCCATTCTTGCCTCCTTTGTTTCTAGCAGCTACTTTTTTTTTTTAAAAAAAAATTTATTTATTTATACATACAAGCGGGGGTACAGGCCAGAGGCGTGGGGGTGGCGAGACGGTTCACCAGAGACAGAGTAGGGAACAGAACAGGCAGATCAGAAATATACTGCTGAGGGGAGCAGCGGGCGATGCAGGAGAGGTCTGCCGCACCATGTGGGATTCTCCCTGGCTGGGCGTCGAACTCGCATCGCTGCTGCCGACAGCACCACAGCGCAGCACTTAACCGCTGCGCCACTAGGAAGGCCCTTTTTAGCAGCTTCTTGACCTGCTTTAGACCACTGTGACTCTCTACTCCCTCCCAAAGCCCCCATGCACATGGCTTGTCCGGGCCTAAGCCTGATTTCATGTGAGACTTCTTTTTACCCTTAGCACCATCTCTCACAAGCCCCGTTTCCTGGTGTTCCCCAGACAAATTGCACAGAGAGGACTCCAATGGGCCAAATTCACTTTTCTCATTAGGCCCTGATAAGGTTTGTGAGTCTTAAGATTGGCTCCCCTCAGTTCACAGAGCCTCTCTTGGAGTCAGGTCATGCCTGCATAGACGGATCTTCAACAGCAGTGTAAGTGGGCAGGATCCTGGGGAATTTTGGATGCACCTAAGACGTGGTAAAATCTCATGCTTGGCACTGGATCTTTTCTTGTAGATAAAACAAAGAAAATGTATTTTATATGTAGATGCTGTAAGTAATGTATTTCTGTCTGTATAAAAACAGAATATGTACATATGTGCATACATAGAGTGAATTTCATTAGCATAGATGCCGTGATTTATACTAACAAATATATATTTGATCTTCTCCCTGATCAGAGAGCTCCCAGAGCCTTGGAAATTCCCTAAGCAATATAACAGCTAACGTGTCTTTTGTTATGCTAATGAGGTGGCTTTTGGCCTGCACCGAGGAGGATGGAGGCAGGTTGCCAGAAGAGCCACTGTGTGATCACAGAGGGTTAGAATACCCGGGAGGGGAGAGGGGCTGGCATTTGAATCAATTGCCAGTGGCCAAAGACTTAATCAATCTTGACTATGGAATAAAGCCCCCATAAAAATTTCAAAGGATAGAATTCAGACGACCTGTGGGTTGGTGAAGACATAGAGGTCCCTGGAGCGCAGCACTCCCAGAGGGAACTGGGGTCTCCACAGCCTTTCTCCAAACCTTGTTCATTGCATCTCTCCCATCTGGCTTCCCTGAGTTATCACCTTTTAAACTAAATGGGTAATTTATTTAGTACAAGTTTCTCTGAGTTCTGTGAGCTGTTCTAGCAACTGAACCCAAGCAGGGGTGTTGATCAGAGGCACAGGTGCTAACCTGTGCTGGAAGCCAGGGGCCTGAGGGGCTGTCTTATAGACCGAGGCCTTCACCCATGGACCTGATGCTATCTCTGGGTAGACAGGGTCAGAACTGAGTTGGATTCTGGCCACTCAGCTGGTATCTGGAGAATTGCTTGTTGTAGATATAGAGAACCCCCTCTCCACATTGGAAATTAGATCCAGGAACCCAAAGGAACAGTGACCAAGGCAGTAGCTGAAATGTCACTTATTCCTTCTTGAGAGAGCCCAGAGGGTGGGCAAAGACAAGCTGCTCTGGTGCTAACACTAATAGAACTGCCACACATGAATGAGACAACCAGTCCCAAGAAAGCATCGTTAATGGGGTGCCTTGTTTTTTTAAAAAGAAAACATTTATATGGAAAGGAGAGAAAAAGAGCACAGAGTCAAAATGATGCAGAGTGAGCCTCTCAAAATGTTAGTAAAAGTTTACATTTGCCAACTTCCTTTTTCGCTGTAGAGTAAAATTGAGGCGTGGTATCTATGGGGAAACAAAGTACAAATCAGAGGTTAGAAATGGTGGAGACCAGCCACGCTGGACAGAGCCAGAGCATTCCAGGATCTGGTCCCAGGCTGGAGGCTGGGAATGTTCAGGCTCCAGGGGCTGAATCGGGTAACCAAGTGCTCAGTAGGCTGAGATCAGCAGGAAACCATCAATCCACTGTCTTTATGGGGAGAAACTTCTCACCAAACTCTCTCATTGTCATGATACCAAAGAGGCCAAATTATAACCGGAAGGTTTTTTGGTGGATACAAAGTCAAAGCAGACACTGTTTACCAAGAGAGTTTGGAATCCAGGAATATGCTAAGCTTCTCCCCTGGACAGTACTGAGTCCAGGCTGATGACTTAGAGTAACTAAGTGGGACATTAGAATAAGATGATCTCCTCTGGATGATCAGCCTCACTGTGCCTCAGTTGCTTCATCTAGGAAGTGTGTCTAAACGTAGAGTATTTCTCATAGGTGGTAGTGAGGATTACAAAAGAGAATGCAGGTGTTGTGCTAAGCATACTGCCGGCATGCGGTCTGTGGTCATCAGTGATGATCATCACTACCTTCTCCCCCAGGACCCACGCTCCTCCACAGACTCTGCGCAGGTTCCAGTGCTGTCTGTGTCAAAGCCATCTTAACAAACACCGAAGCTCAAATATCCCTATGGAGTAATCCTTGGGAGAAAACTCCTGCAGTTTCTCATTTAAAGACCATTGTAGGGGCCTCCCTGGTGGCCTTGGGGTTAAGTCTCAGCGCTATCAAGCTATCACTGCAGTGACCTGAGTTTGATCCCTGGCCAGGGAGCTGACCCACACAGCACAGCAACTCTCACCCCACTGCTCCCCTCAGCAGTGTATTTCAGTAAATCCGCCTCCTCTGCTCCCCACTCTTTCTCTGGTGAATCTTCTCACCTCCTGAACTTCTGGCCTACACCCCAGTTCTTCTAGGCATAAATTTTTATTTTTTTAAAGACCATTATATATACTCACACTTTTCATGCTGACCAACATCTTTCTTTATGGAGAGATTTCATTAAAAACAATTATATTACCATCATGTATGTGTGTGTAGTTGTCAAAGAACTGATAACAGAACACAAGTTACCTTGAATGCTTCTTGTAGAGAACAGAGTGAGGGAGGTCCCACTCAGGGGTGGTTAAATCTGGAAAACACAAGCCCAGGACTTGGAGATATTGGTGAAAAGCTTCATTCCTTACTGTCCCTCCTGCTGTCATTGCTGTGGTTTCTCTGAGTGAATCTGAGGATGCAGAGGGCTGGCCATCGAGTGTATGAGCGTGACAGTCTTGCAAGAGCACTGGGCTGGGGGGCAAGCTCCTGCCGAGATGTGGGTGGGGGTGGGGCACAGGCACCCACCAATCCTGGTGCACCTGCCCCTTTTCTCCAGTTTGCGCAGCACCCCAGGTTTCTTTTCATTTACAGAAAATGAAGAGGCAGTTTCTAATTGCAATAGGTATTTTTTTCTAGGGCCGATGGCTTTCTGAGTGAGTAAAGGAAGATGTCAATACACTAATTATCTAAAATAAACTCATTTGAGTGGCTTCTGGCAGCGGCCTATGATCTGATTTTCCAAGCCAAAGCTTGGAACCACTGGTCTGAGGAATAGATTATCTGAAATGGGGGTGGTCGTGAGAAATCCACCAAGTGAGGTCCTTGCAAGTATAGTTTGGTGATAAAATCAGGGCACGTCCTGACATGGGGAGGGCAATACAACTCCCTCTTGACAATTCAGGCAAGGCTTTCTGGACACCTAGGAGAAGTCACTACATGGTCAGAACCACAGGTGAAGAGGAGAACAATGTTCTGGGGTGCTGTAGGGCTTGTGGAGGTGGGGGTGTCTGAAAGTAAGGGGAAGGAAAAGAAATGAAGTACAGAATAATATATATTGAAACCAGCCAAGAAGCCCTCTGGGGGATTCGTGTTGAAAACTATATTTTCTATGATAGTCTTGAAAGGATAAAGCAGGGGGAAAGATTCAACACAAGCAGAGAAAAATGAAAAAATTCCACTCTATGATGAAAAACCAGCAGGCTGAAAGTCAGTCTTACGGTGAACCCGAAAGAGGAGTGGGTCAGCCTGCTGAGAACTGTCGATAGGTGCCACTCAGGCGCGCTTCTGATTGACAGCACGGCCGAGAAACATGATTGATTACCCAGAGGTCTGCGGGCAGCCTGCAGACATGCCCGAGCGGAGTGGCTACGAGTGTTGGGAAGGCCTAATTGCCTCACCACTAATAGCAGAGGAAACAGTCATTAGTGCAAATCTCATTCTCTATAGAAGACCTGGGAATGAACGCCCTGGATAGAGAGGCCGCTGCTTCTAAAATCATTCGTGAGAGAACGTCTAACATGCCCATCACACCCGCTCCTCCCCGACCCAGATGAAAGAAATTCTAGTGTAAACAGAAAAAAAAAAGTACCCCAGGATTAGATAATGCGAAGTGCGCAGAGACCTGCAGTTGGGAGGAAATGGAAGTGCATGGGGGCAGATGGCATGTGGAGGAAGAGAAAATTATGACTGTGATGTTGTAGCTGTTAGGTTTGTCTGAAACGATCTTGTTTTCTGTCATTGGCACCTTCATATTTTAACCTTGGCATTAGTTTTTCTGTTTTTCTGTGGGTTTCCCAATTGCTCTATTGTTGGGGAAGAAAAATCAGCGCTCCATTTTTTCAATTATCTAGAAATAAACACATTTTTCTTTGGGGGCTATGATAATGATTATTCCTCAACAATATGCATGCATATTTAATTTAATTATATTTTGGTGGGGGTGGTGGTAGTCATTTCAATCCATCATACTCTCTTGCAGAGGGGCCTGGAGCTCTGACTTTAATTATGCCACTGGTTGGCTTAAATTGATTTTGAATATTACAGTGACTGTGTTTTGTTATGAATGTTCTTTCTCCTGGTAGAAATGAAGGTAGTACATGAACCTCATGTTCTTCTCATGGAGCTGCTTCCTCTTTGATTGATAGATTTTTTTCAGTCATTGGCATTTGAAATGTAAATAGGTGAATGCAGATGTCAATGGGAAAGGTAAACAAGGCAATTTCAACATGTCAGAATTTGCTAAATTTGGCAAGTTCCCTCATTTACCAAGCAAATTCATTGATTTTACATTCAGGGGCCCATGGGGTTCCTTTATACTGCTCAAGCTCAGTTTTCCTCTCTGCAAAATGGCACAGTAGTAACTCCTTTGACCCTCTCCTGTGAGTATTTTAAGGATTAAATGAAATACATGGCACATTGCTTGCTCTATAGCCATCACTAATGATAGACGTATATTCTGAGAAATGTGTTTCTAGCCACTTTTGTCAGTGTGCTAACATAAACCCAAATGGTCCGGCTTACTACACACCTAGCCTAGTAGAGGACCCACAGCTGTAGATGTGGTGTGTCACCAAATGAAATGTCCATATGCTGTGCACAGCTGCGATGTACTTTATTCCTTTCCCTATCAAAGCGATAATCAAAGAACCTAGACCAAAAACTGGGGACTTGCTGAAACTCCAGACCTCTGGGATGGCCTTGTTGCTTTCCCCGCTTTCTTTTTGGGTCTCAGGGGCAATTTGTGGAATGGCTAATGTTGGGGCAGCTGGAGCTGACCTGCCTGGGGTGAGTTCCCTGTTTACCCCTTACCAATTGAGTGATCCCAACAGGTCACTTGTCTTCTGGTGCCTCAGTTTTCTTCTCTGTAAAATGGGATGACTTTACTACTGTTTTATTGGATTGTTATCATGATTAAACGAGCCAATGTATTTATGAAACTTAGAGCACTATGTAGGAGGTACTATGTAAGAATTTGCTAATATTGTTATAATAATATTTTCTCCACTTCAACTGACCTCTTCTTTTTGTCTACCCTCATGCTCCAATTTTTTTTATCACCTTTTGTTTACCAGGGTTCTCCATTCTCCTTGGCTAAGACTTCCTTTAAGCCCTCACTTCGGTCTGATTTTCTTTATTAGTTATTTATTGCTGTGTAACAAATGTTACAGTTTGAAACAGCAAACATTTATTATCTTACAAAGTTTCTGAGGGTCAGGAATTAGGAAGCAGCTAGGCTGGTGGTTTCTCAGAGTCTCTCACGAGACTGGGATTAAAGTGCAGGTCAAGGAAGCTGTCCTCTGGAGGCGTGACTGGGCAGGACCTGATATCGCTCTGGTCACTCACATGGCTGTTTTCTTGGAGAGGTAACTCTCCATGAGGTTGCCTCAGTGTCTTTAAGATAAGGCAGCTGACTCCCTCCAAATTACGTGATCAAGAGTGGATAAGGCAGAATCTCCCATGCCTCTAGTAACCTAGCCTCAGAAGTGAGATGCCACCACTCATGGTGTATTTTATTGGCTTCATAGCCCTTGCCTATTGTGTGTGGGTGGGGGGGTGGGGGGGTGGGGATGACACAGGGGCATGAATACCGGGCTCACTGGAGGCCATTTTGGAGGTTGGCCACCACCATTTAACTCATGTTTGATTTTATTTCTTCAAGACTCTCGCAAACTGTTTCCATGGTAGTTGTAAAGCTTTATCTGGGGAACTGAGGGTCATGAAAGCAGAGGCAACATGGTGTAGCAAAGTCAGTGGCAGAATGCATAGGCTTTGGAGCTGGGCAGACTAGGTTTGAATCCCTCTTCCTTCACTTACACATAGCTGGGAGTACTGGTCTAGTCTTTCTGAATCTCAATACGCCTCATCCTAAAACGGGTGTGGATTATACCTTGCACTGTTTGGAGTATTATTAATGACTACAGGGCCCACTGGGTGAAGGTGGTATTGAATCTATGATAGATATCCCTATCGTCGTTATCATGTGTTAAGTAGCTAATGGTTCTTCGATTCCATATAATCAATTGTTAAGCTCATTGAACACAAATAAAGGACATTTAAGAGTGATTGAATTAAGGAACTGAGACTCTATGGTGGGCAGAATTAAAGTAGGTTTTCTAAAAGGTGTGTGTGCACGCACACGTTTCAGTTTCACTCATGCACACAGTTTGCTTCTTCAATGTGAAAACTTGACCCACTTTAAGGCCTTTTGGCCAGTGAGAATCAGTCAAGGTTAAAAGGTAAGCAGGTTGGGGTAAGCATATTGGACCCCTCCCTAAATGATTGATAGTGAGAGTCCCCACAGGTGGCCTCTTAGCTGCCATGATGGTAGTTTCCATCAAATTCCTGCAGTTACCAGGCACCGTATTAGACAAGTTGCTGTTTTTGCTTGTTTAACTGCACAATAAGGCTTTGAGATAAGTGCCATTATTGTATTCATTTTGAAGATGAGAGAGCTGAGGTTCAAGCATTAAGGAACTCACTAAAGGTAGATACAGCTGATTGTTTCACTGCATAGTAATACCAGTCACACCAGTGTTGATGCTTATTCTCTGAAATGCAAGGGACTGAAAAGTAGAATGAAAGCAGATGCTTGTAGTCTATGGTTATTTCCCAGATGACTAGGGGGCTTCTCTAACAGACTCTGCTCCCTCCCTCCCTTCCTCCCCCACCTTCCTTTTTGTTTGAAAGTGGCAGATGCACTTCCACTTAACATAGTTGGTATCCTCTACAAGTTGAAAATAATAGTGATAGAACTAAGAGACTTGACACTTCTAAAAGTCATTCCTCTTTTTACAGAATTCTCAGCATATCTGAAGTGCACAATTCTCGTATGCACTTAAGACACTGAAGGCTTTATGGTGTCGGGACTCAGACCAGCCTGTCTGCCTGCGAGGCTACAAGGCTACGCTGTCCCTCACAGGGTGCTTGGGACAGATGCCTGCGGCTGCTTGGCTGAACCATGTCCTCACTCTGTGCTCTCAGGCCTGGTGCTTTTCCCCTTCAGCCCGAAGCCTGACCCTCAAGGGGTACATAATGGATGGATGTAAACACAGCTGGGCTGAGCCTTGAAAAACAATGGCCAGGGATTTGTTGCTCTCTGGCTTTTTCTCTGGCTAGCCTATTTACTTCTTGATTTTTTGATTTGCAAAATTGCACTCTTTGTGATTCATTTGCTCTGAGTGTATGTACACAGCTAAACAGAGACTCTAAAACAAAACAACCCCAAATGGGAACTGGCATATTTGAAAAGTGCAATCACCAGCCCAGCAGGCACATTCAATTTGGGTGAGCTTGTGAATATTCTACTCAGCTCCATTAGAGAGAGAGGGAGAATGCTCCCCTTCAACATGGAGTGGTGATGTTCTAACCTCCTCACCTCATCCCAGCAGGGAAGGGCTCTTTTGATCAAATCCCTCCTCCTCTGCATACCACATGTTTCAATACAAAACCCTCTGGGACTGAGATTCAGTAGTAGGCCATGCATTTGCAAATATTAAATAGGCAAAAATTATGGAATGCATGTGCCTTGGAATGAACATTTTGGGATTCCAAGTCTGCATCTTAAATCTCAGGAGGGCTTCTCAGCTTCCTCTTTCGTTAGATAGCTCAGCAGGAGTGAACCAGAGGTCTGCAGAGAAAAAAGAAGAAAATGGATGGTTAGAGACAAACAAGTGTGGGCTCTGGCCCTGGGGAGAGCTGTTGGGCAGATGTTGGATAGAGAGTTGTTTTGCTGTCTGCCTTTACCTCCAGGTGCCCAAGCTGTGCATACTGAGGTTCCTCTACTCAGGAGAAGCTGTCACGATTTAGCTTCTCTTTGAGCTGGGGGTTACTGATGCTGAATTTTTGCTGGGAGGCATTTGCAATTATTGCAACCTGAAGAAAAATAACTGGGGTGACTCCATCACGCCACCTTTCCAGAAATTTCATTTCACCTTAGCATGTCTTATTTCATGCGAGAAGAGGCATGATTTATGGATCCTGCTTGGTTTCAGAATGTGGCTTAAAGGAATACATTACTAACAGGAGTCATATGAGTGCCACATTACCTACTTTGAGATAGGTGAATCTTAATTGGAAATATAACAAATAGGAAGTAGAGGAAGGATGAAAGTTATACTTTCTTAATGGGGGAAAAAGCTTAATTGGGGAGTTGCAAATGTTTATCTTTAATGACATTTTCCTCATCAGTTCTATTGGCAGATGGTCACCTTGATGAATTGTGGCATCTATTATAATATGGGACCAAGCTTTTTTTTTTTTTTGTACCTCTCTACCTTTGTGAGAAGAGCCACCTTAGCAGACAAATATGTTTTCTCTCTGACTGAGCTAATTTTATCCCATTCCATTATCCTCCATTGATTTGCCTTCCCAGGTTTTGAATGAAACTGAGATATATGCGGCTGTTTGGGTACTTTGTGGCTCCTGCATAAACACCAGTTGTTGATGCTTTAATTTCTTTGAAATGGAGCGGTAAATTGAAAAGTAGAACAAAAACAAATATTTGTGGTACTGGGGTCATTTCCCAGATGAGTAGAGTACTTTCTGAGGAAGGTCACATTAGCGGTTTAAAAGAGTGCTTCCATTGTGGAATCTAAGTCTCTTTCTCTGCTCAAGAAGCCACACCTCTTTTCCTTTTAAAAAAATCTGCAAGAGCAACTACATTTGACATAGGTGATATCACATGCAAGTTGAAAATGAGAGCAACCAAATGAAATGACTTGGGTTTTAAAAAGTTATTCTGCTCTATATAGAATTCTCAGTATATTTGAAATGTACCGTTCTTGTTAAGCATTTAAAAGACGTCAGGCTTCATGGGAGAATCATTTTCATGCCAAATGTTTCTCTCTACCTGAAGTTCAGCTCAATGGCTGAAAAGACGGGAGCCTGAGATTTGCAAAGAAAGACAAAAGAGAAAATTGATTTGGAAAAGTTTTCTCCTTTTCATTTTGTGGGCCTGGTGGGTTTTTTAGATATGTGTGAATGCCCCAGTAGGATGTTGTCTGATTATAGCATGCCTCCTACAGCTATGGAAAACATTACCACAGTATGGCCAGGGATCATTCACTCCCAGGGACAGAGTGGCACCAAATTCTAAAGTGTTCAGAGGGAATGAGGAATGGGTCTTTTTTACTTTAAGCTGATTTCCACGCATAGAAAGGATTAAAATTGCTTCCACAAGTCCTGTCTGAGAGGTGAATGGATTTATCCCAAGGAGTGCTGTTTGCTCATCTCCAGACCTATCCCAATCCCACGGGGAAGTGTCCATCTGGAGGCAAGGAACCAAGTGCATTGAGTAACAGTTTGGCGCTCAGTGTGGACCCAGGCACTTTACAGATAATGTCCTATTTGATCCTCTCCGTGTTGTGTAGTTGTTTAATTTCCCTCAGTTTCAAATGAGGAAACAGAGTCAAACTCAATTCTGGAAGCATATTAGGATCTCACTGCCTTTAGTGAGGTGTTTTGGTTTACAGTACGTCTCTAGAACTAGCCTTCCTGGGACCCCACTATGCCGTCTACTGTTGATAGATGTTTGAGCGTGAATAGATTACTATGTTGGTAAGCCCTGTTTCGTCACCATAAAATGGGAGTACTAACAGTACTAACATTTATAAAGTGGGCATTATGTGTCCGAACCCATGTCATGTGCTACTATATTATTGTTATTGTAACAGTTGAATGAATGAATGGGTGTGTTATTGATTTCCCTAGGACCACGAGCCGTAAGGGGGACACATTCCCTCATTTATCACTGAAAGACTTCAGGGTCCAGTTGTTAGCAACACTGGGTTCCTATTGGTCAAGATCAAGATGTCTGATTGAATTGGGAACCCTTGGACCCCTTAGCCTGGGTCTCTTCATGCCAATAACCTGTTGGATGGTTGGTTGCTCGGAGTTGGAGGGAGCTCTTTTCTGTATTGTGTTCTTTGCACTCAACTTGTGTCTGTTCAGTGTTCACATGTCAATGCATGTTAGACGGATTGTTGCTGCTGTTAATATTTAATTTCATGGTAATTTTGGCAGATGAAAATCACTTCTCTAGAATGTGAAGAGGGCATTCTGCAATGGGAGAAAATGATGGGAAGCCCTATCCTGGGGTGCACAGGACAAATAAAAACAAATAATTTCTAGGAGTTAAATCTTCATGCTCCCCGAGGCTCCTTAGGTGCAGTAGTTTATTTTCATTATGTCCCTTGTAAAGGCAGCACCAATATTAACAATGTGAACAAAACAAACTAACGTGTTTGTTTGCTACCATCTGAAAATTCCTTAGGGCCCATAGGCTCATTTACGAAAATTCATGTTCGCAAAACTCATTTGCAAAAGCAAATAAAATATGTGATCACAAATGCTCTTTACCTGACTGGCCTAGGGGACTAGCTGAAAATGCCTCTGTGCCTTCACACTTGTTCTGCGGTACAGCTTAGGAGCCAGGGGCTGCCCAGGGACCTCACTAGAAGAGCTGCCATGAAGCCAAGGGATTTCAGATCTCTTGAGTGGTTGAAATCTTGGTATAACTCAGATGATTGGTAAGTCACTGTACTGATGGGTGAGTTTCCATTTAAAAAAATAGCATTATCATTGTGCCCTAGGGTTTTGAAAAGAACTTTCAAAGTTCATTTCTTAAAATATCCAGCCAAGGAAACATCTCTGCGGTTACTCGACTTTGGGTTTTTATGGCCCTTTGGGTTTTGTTTTTTTTTTCAAAGATTTATTTATTTATACATACAGCTGGGGTACAGGCCAGAGGTGTGGAGTGGTGAGAGGCTTCACCAGAGACAGAGTGGGGAGCAGAACAGGCAGATCAGAAACACACTGCTGAGGGGAGCAGTGGGCGAGGCAGGAGGGGTCTGCCGCACCATGTGGGATTCTCCCTGGCTGGGCGTTGAACTCGCATCGCTGCTGCCGACAGCTCCACAGTGCAGGGCTCAACCGCTGCGCCCCGGGGAGGCCCCCCTTTGGGTTTTTAATGATGTTTTCTTTCCTGGTGAAAATTTTGATTACAAGTGTGATGGGTGATAATGCCTAGGAAACCTGAGTTGAGAAAATTAGAAAGAAGAAACCATTACGTGGAAAGTAAGTAGTACATAAGGATAAGTGATAGCTACCCCAAAAACTTATTATAATAGCAAAGTCTTTGGAGTTGTTGTTTCCATAGCAATTAAAATATCTGAGCAGGGAGGAGGTAAGACAGATACAGATCTACCAGATGATCTGATACATGACTATAATTGTTCTCAACCAAGAAATTTGTGGTTTGTTTTGGCTCATTAGTTGATTTACTTCTTCAACAAATACTTATTGAAAACCTGTATGTTCCAGCCTCCACACTGGGTGGCAGGGATACAAAAATGAACAAAGTAAACAAAAACCCTTGTCTAAAAAGAGCATGCATTCTAATGGGGTTGAGGGACAGATTTAGCAGGGCTCTAGTTTTGGATATTTTCCTCTTGTTTCCCTCCCTGGGTGATTTGGATAGTATTTTATCATAAAGTTGTTGAATATTTATGGTCTGAATTCTGAAATTCTGTAATTTTATCACATGCAGGAGCCTCAGACTCTTCTCTCAGATTTTTAAAAATCAGTGGGAAAAATGGCATTTGCTTTCTAGTTAAACTTGAATGGAATTCATCCACTCCACTTAGGTTAATTCTTTTATTCTGGCTTGTGGCCACATTTTTTCTAGTCTTGGAGGCGTAAGTCAACTTTTGGTTGAACATTCATTGACTGTAATGACTCTGCTCTGGACGCAGCTGGCGGTAGGTGGCATTATTTGTTGAAGGTGGCACTAACCAGCGTAGTGCTAGGTGATGTTATGGTATGGATTACAGAGAATGACGTCACGTACTGACTGAACTGTCTACTCGCTGGTGTGTCACCTTACTGTGAGGAGGGTAAGAAGTGCTTGGTGACAGTTACTAGTTTTATGAATGGTGAATTAAAAAACTGCATTAGGTCAAAATTATTATTCTAATAATGTTAGGATCATATCAGTCTCATTCTGTTATAGTCTTATATGCTTTCTTGGAGGGGGAGGAAAGAGGATGAATTACAGATAGCTCCCTGAAAAGTATGCAGAATTCAGGATATGCTCATTGATGAGGGCAGCATATGCATCTCATAAGTCCAGAAGGAACAAAGAAAAAGACCTTTTACCTTCCTGTTGCTATAATCTTTCTCCTAAGGCCCCATCCAAACCCTTAGAGGAGCTTCTAATTGCTAATGAGCTGCAGAGTTGATGGATTTTTACATTTCACCTCATCTCATTTCCCTTCTGCAACCCCCAGGTGGAAGTGTCAATCAAGAGAGAAATGCCTTAGGGGGGGAAGGAGAGAAAAGATAAGGCATAGATGAGAGGGACATTCTATTCCAGGCAGATAAACAGCTCTTGAATAAGTGAGGCATCTCCTGCCCAGAGGAACATGTAAATGAATAAAATAGAAAATGAGTTCATTCCTAACTGTTTCTATCAGATTCACCCATCCCCTTAACCAATTCTCTGTTTACCTTCTGCGCTGTTTGGTCTTTGCCACTGAGGAAATCCAACTGTTTTCAAAGAACACAGTCTGTGTTGTGTTCCAGCCAGTCTTACCATCTTGATGTAAATACTATCAATTGCGGGCTGTCACATCTTCCTCCACTGAATAAGTGAATTGCTTCCTCTAAAGATAACACAAGCAGAGAAACTGCATCTCACATTAGGAATTCTAGCAGCAAGGACTCCAGGAGGCAGCCAGGATGTACTTATAATCAAATGTTTTCTGATTCCCCAAATTAAAAAAAATATGTGTAAGTAAAATAGCTTGCTGTTGGACTTGCTGGAGGAAAAGATCAAATAAATAGTTAAATAAAACGAAAGTATTGTTGCTTATTCATCTGACTACAGAAAGAACTCCCATGATTTCAGCCTCAGTGGGGTACCCGCGCCTGCATTTCAGTGTCAAATTGTATTTGTTAAGCAACTTTACTCTAACAAGCTCAGGACTTACTTAGACTAACTACAAGAGTACCTGCCCCCAATTAGTCTTGTCATATACTTTCCACTCTCTCCTCTCTGCAGGGACAGGACAGGCTTTTTCAAACCATCCCCTTAATGTCTAGGAAAAGTGGGATTTACCTTAGAGGCAGAGAGATGGCTCCCAGAGCTGGCAGTATTTCCCAAGAAAGTTCTCAGTTATCTCTGAGTAATATATTGTATTAGGGCTTTTTTCCTGTTATTGAGCCTACCCCCTCTCCCCCCATGACCATTTTAACCCTTTTCCTAGTGAAGGAGGAGATATAACTTAAAAATAAGGACCCACACAAGGAGCTGGGGGTAGACAGAATCAACATAACCAATAGCCCAATCCCAAAGTGCCAGCTCCTAAGTTACAAAGCATAGGCAGGAGCTAGACGGCAGTCTAGGGCCAAAGATATGGAGATAGAGCCCACTGTAGAATCACCGTTCTCTTTTCTACTTTTAGTCAGCCAGTAAACAGAGAGCTATCTTCAAAGATGAGCCCCTCCCAACTGAAAGAAGGCTGTATCAGTGCCATCGTGCAAGAATTAGGGCAGTCATTTTCTCTGCCCACCTGTGCCTATGCAGGCGCTTTCCTTTACCAGCTCTGTCCCTCTGCAGGGCAGCGGCCTGCCTGTCTGCCCGAGACCTGCACCATGCAGGCCTCTCTCAGCAAACCTGCCCCCTCAGAGGGGCAGCTCTTCCTGTTCACTTGTGTCTATACAAGTGCCCTTTACTTCCTTGTCCTAATAAACCTGTTCTTTAAGTATAACTGAGTCTCTGTTTCATGGAGAAACTTGTCACGTGCCGCCGAAGGGAGCTCTGGGTGAAACTGTTACAGGGTAACCCCGTGGGGTGCCTGTCTGGGTTCTCACCCATGTGCTTAAAAGGACTTAAAAACTCAAATGCAGGCACACACAATAAAATTACTAAAAAGATTTATTTACAAAATGAGAAAAGAAAAGATAAAGAAATAAATTGGTAAAAACGTCCTACCAGTTTCTCTGAGCTGGACTCTTCTTGCCTACTCAGGAAAAATCGTCAATCCACACCACGGACCAATACTGCCCCCTCCTCATGGAGTTGCTGTGAGGATGAGATGCCTTAGCTCATATAAAAACACTGAGACTTAAAAAAGTGAAATGCTTCTCAAAAATGACCTATTATCTATTAATTACATAAAATTAATCATTACATAGGAATTACATAGAAAAATGGAAATTTTCATATTTTTCTGTATTTTAGATATTTTTGATAGAAATTGAATGGTTGAAATGAGGTTTTACTTTGTGATGAAGTTGATTTTTAAATATCTACCTTAGTTACTGGGAGTAGGGTTAGAGCAGTGTGAGAAATTTCTTGATTTGCTCTAGACTTATCTAGGACTAGGGTGATGCAGGGCCTGGCACCGGCCATTAACTCAATGAGTAGGCTAGTTATTTCCCCAGGCAGGACAGATAAGCTCAAACAATAAGAATACACATAGCCATCCATAGTTTCAGGATTGCAAAGTTGAAAAGTCATGATTAAGTAGCAGATTTTGCTTCACACCCTAACTCACCCTTATTTTCGGTTTACTGCTTCCTGTTGGCTTATTCAGCTCCCCTTGGAAAGGCAGCATGATTGTAGATTGATATTGAAGGGAAAAGTTTGACCTAATGATTCTTTTCTAGTAGCTCCTCAATATTTCATTTATTGTTTCAGCTTCATAGCTCCCCTACCTTCTGATTGTGCACAATCCTTATTAGCTTAACTGGCTTACCTGACTCGACTCAAATTGATTTTGTTGCATTTTCTGGAGCTGGAGTGGGTCCGCTTATATATGTCCCTACATCCTTCCTGTTTTTATCTTTCCACTTCAAGTTTTCATTCTAAATTCCTCACAGATGCTAAATCTTAGCAGTCTTGATCTTCTTAGCAAATATTTGCCAGGTTGTAATTTTTTGTTTGTTATCAACAGCCAAACTTAAACAATGCTAATTTTGCTCTAATTTGGTTCCTATAAGCCCTATTCTTGGTACTTAGAGAAAGCAAATGTTAATTTCTGGTTCTTTCTTCACTCTCATCCCTCGTGGACTGCAGTTAATTTAAAAAAACAAAAAACAAAAAGCATTTTGGGGCAGTAGGAACTGCATTTCAACTTAACTTTAAACAGAAAGCATTTGGTAAGAACTCTCTGAAGTCTGTAGAGGGCTAGGGGGCAGGGAATCTGTCTGCTAGCCTCTCTTGTTAATGTCCTCCCTTTTTAATTACTTCTGAGGGTGCTCCGAATGACTCCCACCTATGCAAGGGGTCCTGCAGTGGCAGTGACAGATACTGCTTCCACGTGAGCTCCTGTGGCGGCTGTGGCCTCCGGGCGGGCTTGACTGTAGACCTCAAGGGCAGAGCTTTTTAGAGTATATGCTTGAACCTCCCAGTACTGTGTGTGTTTACTTGCTGCCTGCAGTGGCAGAATTTCAGACAAGGGGCCAGAGTGGGCAGTGGGGAGCACTGCAGGCGGCTGCTGAATATATTGTGAGAGGTTTTCTCAAACCCTGATTTCACTTTCAGATAGGTGTAGCCATGGAGGCTACGTGCAGATCCTGGCCCCTTGGGCACGAGCTTGCAGAAGCACAGTTCCACACCCCCCTTTGCTACCGGCCCCCGCTGGTAGCCCGGGCTGTGTTCCCTGCTCATGGCGGCAGGCTGCTGTTTGAACAGCATTTCTTCCTCACTGTCTTTCTGGCAGGGAACCTGCAGTTCCTACCTGGTCAACCAGGCGTCAGGAAGCTTGCCCAGGCTCACCTCCCAATATTCTCAACGAGGCGTGAGCAGACATTGCCTGGAGTGTGCCAACTCCAATCCACCACCTGTTTTTGTGAAGAAAGTTTTATTAGGACACAGCTACATTCACTTGTTTACATAGTGTTTATGGCTGCCTTCCAGACATCACAGAATGGTTGCAACGGAGACTGGATGGCACACAAGACTAAAACGTTTACTTTCTGCACCTTTTCAGAACAGTTTTGCTGACTCTTCTCCTAAACAGAAAGGGCTCCATGTGTGCTCTTATCAGCAGGGTGTGTAATAAATGCTTCTGTTTCATGATTTGCAAGACTCTCACTTTTACATTTAGCATAAGCTTTTAATATTTGTCAGATATTATGCTCACTGCAAATAATCTAAAATTACCCTTGTAGATTGGGGTGAGCTCCCCACCAGGGAAAGAGAGAGCCCACAGGCAGTTTTATTGTCAAGAGACATCCATTTACAGCTGGTCCTCATTGTTGTTTCATGCAACATTGTTTCATTACAATCTCGATGAGAAAAACAAAATCCCAGCCATTTGAAAGAAATGTCATTGAAGACCAGCTTTCATTATATATCGTTTTGCTTAAAGTTACAGTTTCCAGGAACTATCCACAACATTAAGAGAGGACTCTGTCCTCTTGCGGATGCAGAACAGGCTTTAGGAGCTCAGCTTCAGTTTTTTTTTCTTTCTTTTTAAAATTTGATTTATATCCTTTACATTACTATGTATCCCCTGTAGGTTTCCCACCACCAATTCACCCATGAACCATCACCGTCGTCCCTTGTGCTCTTTTCTCCCCCATTTTAGTCTCTCTTTCTCCCCCTCCCCTGTAGAATGTCTCTTATTTGTGGTTGCCTGCTAGCTCTTGCTTTTGTTTGTGTTTCGTGTGCTGTTTTCTCCTTCTGATTTCTCATTTGGCTCTCTTATAGTCCGCCTATAAGTGATACCATTCGATATTTTTCTTTTTCCTTCTGTCAGCTTCGATCTTAAGCCACTTCCTTCCAAACCAGAACTCTGACCAGGTATGGATCTCAGTTCAAGAACATAAATCATATCAAATAAGGATGTGCGAAGATGGAACATAATCACATCGCTTACATGGAAGTCCAAACACACACACACACACACACACACACACACACACACGCACACACACACACAATTAGAAGCATTAACTTTGAAAAATAATATTGAATGGGGCGGGGGGTCCTCTCCTTACAGAAGCCTGACTTCAATAAGCACGAGGGAGAGCACACTCTTAACTCTGAGACCTGAAGCGAGCTGCATTCACTTGTCTTCTCTCCTGCCCAGTGGTCAGCCCATTCCCAGGGTGGAGTACACAGAGGAAGAAACGAAAACTTGGGGTGTTGTGTTCCGGGAGCTCTCCAAACTCTACCCCACACATGCTTGCCGCGAGTATTTGAAAAACTTTCCTCTGCTGACTAAATACTGTGGCTACAGGGAGGACAATGTGCCTCAACTTGAAGATGTCTCTGTGTTTCTAAAAGGTAAGTTTTTCTACATGGACTGTCTCTTCCTCGTTTGTTTTCCAAGGACACATGTTGCAGCAAAGGCCGTTTCCCGCAAAGGGAAAAACTTTGGATTTCAAGAGAAGCACTGAACCAACAATTACCCAGGGCCACCGCAGCGAGCAGAGATGGAACTCTGGGCAGCGAGGGGGACTCAGCTGTTTCTGTAGCTCTGGGACTCGGGGAGGTCTCCCTGTGTTAGATTGTCTGATATGGTAAAATGACAATGGCTATTTGCCAGTTCAGCTTTTGTGTTTTTTCTGAACATGCAGCTGTTCTGTTGGGCTACTTCATTTGCTTTGTTAAAAGCTGACTTTACTTGCTTTGTTAAAAATATCACAGACAATGTTGAACACTAAGGACCCACCCAAATTTCCAAGTTTGTCTCCTATGCTTCAGAAAGCCTCTGTTTTAGCTGTGGGCTCTCCATACCTTTACTTAGGCCCTGTCTCTTGCTAGAAGAGTAATCCCTTCTCCACCTAATCAAATTCTACCCATTCTTCAAGATTCAGAGCAAGTCCATTCTCCTCTATGAATCCCGATCATCACAGCCAGGATGGCCTCTGCCGTCTCTGACATTCCAGATCACGCATATACCAGGAGGCAATGAGGCGTCCATCTTCTTACCCTGAGGAACATGCCTGTCGTGGTGGGAGGGTCCTCGTGGGGAACATCATCTCACCATTTGTGGTGGAGAGAAAGGGGTTGAGAACCACTGATTAGCATCCCTTTATTAGCACCTAATTACAAACCATAATGCCTTCTTGCTGGTAAACTGGCTTATATCCTCCCTCATGGCTCTACCTTGGCTTACCCTCTTGATTCCCACGGACTTATGTGCATATTATGTATTTACCATGGACTTGATTGCTAATGTATGGTGTGATTGCTTTTTTACTGCGCTCTTTCTCAAGTCCCAGTAATCAGACTATCACCTCATAATTTTTGCCAGATTTGTCTCCTGATATGGGAGGTGGTATGACATAGCACCAACTCTAGTTGCAGAATGTCTGGGTTGAGTCCTCACTCTTCCAATTCCTAGGAGTGTGCCATTAGTCTTAACCTCTCTGTGCCTCAGTTTCTTCTGAGGAAGATAATTTTATCTACCTCACAAGGTGATTGGGAGCAGAAATGAATGCTCTACCTCATAGCCCTGCTCATTGCTTGAGCCACTTGAAGCAAAGCAGAGCCTTAGTTATAGTGATTATTGTTGCTGTTGTTTTCACAACCCTGGGTGACCAGACGCCAGAAGATCTGTTTCCCTCATTACTGGCACTTAGCGAGCACAATGCAAATGCAAGTGATCTTATTTCTCTTAAATGATTCTCTTAAATGTTAAAAATATTTAAATGTTAAAAATCTCTTAAAATACCCAACTTATTTAAAAAAGGGAACATTTAAACAATGGTATCCACAAATTCAAAGTTCTTGACATGATAGTTACATATTTTTAAAAAATTATATAAAAGTACGTAAGTATTAAAGTGAAGCATGTTCTTTTGCGTCCTACTGCTCATGTCCCAAAAACATTCTGATTTGACAAACATACAATTGAAAAGGAAGAAAACACACTTAGCTATTCTATATTGAACAGGGAATGATTCAAAGTGGAAGTTTCAAGAATGAACACAGCACTGTTAGAATTACTGATTGGAGGAGGCCTGAGAACAGGGCTATTTCCCTGGAGATTCCAGAAATCCCAGGAGGGACTTGTTTTATAATCTTAATTGTTTTTTTGTCTTTAAAAACCATTTCTAACCATTCTGAGGTACTCTCCTCATGACTTGAGATTTTCAGAATGGGAAACTTTATTTATTTTTAAAGATCTATTTATTTATGCATACAAGCTGGGGTACAGGCCAGAGGTGTGGGGCAGTGAGAGGATTCACCAGAGACAAGTGGGGAGGCAGATCTACTGAAGTACACTGCTGAGGGGGAGCAGCAGGCAAGGCAGGAGAGGTCTGCTGCGCCAAGTGGGAATCTCCCTGTCTGGGTATAGAACTCGTGCTGCAGTGGCTCTGGATAGCTTCATAGTGCTGCGCTTAACCCTTTGCACCACCAGGGAGGCTCCAGAATGGGAAACTTTAAATGCTAGTGTCAGACATAAGAACAGCTTTCTGGTTGTAAAATTTTCAGGTTTTCAGGAGAATGAAGCATCAGGTAAACTAAAAACATGGAGGACCTTCAGCATACTTGAGTTAGCCATGTAGGTGATTGCACAGATTTATGGTGTTCTGCTTATTTTGATTCTTCGTAGCATAAACTAATAGAGCATAGAGATAGAGCTTTAGTGTGCCTCTTCAAATTTCCGTGATCAATAAATTGTTTTCATAATATCACAGAAAAAAAACAATATAGAAAGGAGTTAGGGGATATTTATCATAACAAGTTATATTATGAACTGACTCCAAGATGCTAGTGAAGAGGGTGGACTGACTGTGTGTTAACTGACCACAGACATACAAAAGGGATCCCTTCCTACCTGTGTCTTTCAGAAAGGTAGCAGGTAATACACATGGTAAGTATTGCTTTAGATTGTAATCTCTTGTGGATCTGAGGTTTCTTATCCTAATTTGGGTTCTGAATTTAAATCCTGAAAAATTTTTTCACTTTCTTTCCACTTTAATGTATGTTTCATTTCCCTGGAAGCCATGGTTTCAGAGTGTATTTTAGTCATCAGAAGCCAGAAACATGATAGCCGTTAACAGTATATGTCATTCACCTGTCTCGAGTTTTGAGATCTTGATTACTTTTTCTCTAGAACATCTGTGTAAATATGAAGGCCCCCTTGAGCCCTCAAATCCTCCTGTCAGGTTAATATTCACTTTACTCTTTCTGTTGCCTCTTTAGAAAGATCTGGCTTCACGGTGAGGCCAGTGGCTGGATATCTGAGTCCGAGAGACTTCCTTGCAGGATTGGCCTACAGAGTGTTCCACTGTACTCAGTACATCCGGCATGGCTCTGACCCCCTCTACACCCCAGAACCGTGAGTACCTGCACTGGAAGCCTAGGCTGGATGGAGACCCACACATGGCTAAATGTTCATTGAAAGTCACTTAGGTTTCTAATTTCATCTTTCTAGCCAGTGAGAGCCACAGCACTTGACTGCAGACGTGAGGGCTGCGCGAAAGACCACACTCTTCAACTGGGTGTGTGGGGCCTCTGATATTCTTGTTCCAACTTATCTCTCTAACTTTTTTCCAACACTGAACCTTCTGTTTTGCCCAGTCTGTGGATGACATAAAATCTTGAACCATGGATTTATAAAACTGTGATCCACAGAGGCCAGTAGGACAAAGTAGCATCAAAGAAATCGGTTTCACCCAGAAATCCTCATAATGAGAATAATTCTGACATGTCAGACATTGCTCTCTTGACTCATTTCATCTCCAGAGCAACCCTATCATGTAGGTGCTGTTTTTATCTTCATTTTTATTGAGGAGGAGATGAAGGCACAGAGTAGTAAACACGGACACACGTGCCTGTCCCACGAGAAGGCACCTCTCATGTCGAGGAGAGGCTGGGTGCTTTAGCCTGTCTGCTTTAAATAGGTTCCGCCATCCACTGCATCAAGATAAAACATACTCTAGTGTGGAAGAGCTCTAATGGAAAGGAACTTTAATACAAATAGTGTACCATAAAGAGATGAGAAGGCAAAGACAAAGAATATAGTTTCCAAATCGAGTACCTTAAGTTACCCATCTCCTTGTGGGTAAATACCCAGCCAAACAGGGTTGGCCCAAAGCAGGGCCACGAAAGCCTGCCCACAAATCTAAGGCACCTCCTTGTGGGAACCCACAGGAAAGGGGCAGAAGGGGCCAGAAAACTCTGGAAGGAAAAGAGCAAAATCAAGATAAATGCTGCCATTGTTAACCTCCCCACAGGTTTCTCACCCATGTCTGTTTCTAGTGTCTCCCTCCACGTCCTCCGAGGCCGAGAAGCAGGCACAACTTCTTCACATGTCTCTCTGCTCCGTGTGCCTCCTCCTGGGGCCCGACTAGGTCTCCATCCTTCTTTCTTCCTTCTCTCAGTCTCCTCTCCAGATTTCCCTCCTCCCTGCTCAGCTCTACCCTTCCTTGGGTGGGGCAGGGAAACTGGAACCTCCCCTTTCCTTGGGGACCACCCTGTTACACTCTTACTGGGATTCTGCAGTCTTTTTCATTACCCTCCATCTCAGAGCTCTGTGCTATGCTTTCCCAGCTGCCATAGTTTTCTGTACATTCCACCAGTCCTACCCACCACCTCTAGATTTATTCAGGGTTTGTGATCCTTCTTTGACTGCATCAGTTTTAAGTGAATCCCCTTTGGGAATTTTATCCTTTTCCTTCTGGCCAGTGGGCTAGCTAAGAGAGCAGTGAGAAGCAGTGTGCTATGTCACACTGTTCTGTCATGGGTGGGAAGCAGGGATAACTGTGGATCCCCGAGTGTTAATAATTTGGCCGCATGACACAAGTCTCCCAATGTGAATCACCTAAATTTACTGAATTTTCCACTGCCTTCAAGGCCAACAAGTTCTGTAGGTTTTCTCTGGGAGCACACTTGCCACTCCCTGCACAATTACTCTTTCCTCAGTCTCTGACATTTACTTTCCTTATTATATACCTTTGCTAGCTTTTAACATTTTGGCCCAGGTTCCCTGCGAATGTGTATTGTATGGTTGAGGGTTGGGGGATGCCTTTCTGGATACTCAGAAGCAAGTCACCTACCATTGGTTTAAAAATGACTAAACATTTTATTTTTTGTTTATTTATGTATACAAGACCTGAGGTGTAGGCCAGAGGTGTGGGGCGGGGAGCAGGGTGTGTGTATGAGAGGATTCACCAGAGACAGAGCGGGGAGTAGAACAGGTGGATCTACTGAAATATACTGCTGAGGGGAGCAGCAGGTAAAACAGGAGAAATCTGCTGTACCGTGTGGGTGAGCTCCCTGGCTGGGGATCAAAAGCATGCTGTGGTGGCTGGCTAGCTTGGTAGCACTGAGACTAACTCCTGGGCTATAAGGGAGACCCCCAAAATGACCAAGCACTTTAAACTTCTGTCTTGCACCTTGTTTAAAAGGATAAACTATTTGAGAGCAGTGACCTGTATTATATTTCCTTGTGTGCTTTAAAAAAAAAAAGAACAAACATTTATTGAGACAACTATGTACTTGGCTTATCTGGGAATAAGACAAGGTTCCTGCTCTCCTGGACGAACAGGGGAGACGATGACGGTCCGTGTGTGAACAGACAGCGAGGTGCTGTGTATCAGGGGCCTGGGCTGTATTGCGCTCAAAGTGCTGTGAAGTCAAGCGCTGAAAGTCAGGAGAGGAAGAGTGATGGGTGCTGCTGTTTTGGATTGAGTCCTCGAGGGAGGGAGGTGACAACTGAGCAGAGGCCTGCAGAATGGGTGCATCTCTGGGTAGAGCATTCCAGATAGAGAGAGAAGAGCAAAAGCTGGGAGCTGTCTTTGGGTATCTGCTCCCTTGGGCTCCATTCAAATGAGTGCCTCGTCCTAATGTTACCTTAATGTACTAACTCACTTGTGATATCATGATTTATAATAAGAAATACATATTTAGCTTTTAGTCCCATTTCTAGCATAGAGGTTCTAAACTTTTGGAATTTCTTGAGTGGTGAGAGGTAACATCTTTTGTTATGTTAACAAGGTGACTTTTGGAATGCCCTTAGGTCTTCTAAGGATGGGGCTTTTATCTTGTTAGCTTCCTGGTAGGGTAGAGGGGCTGAAATTGAATGTTTGCTGGTGATCAAACACGCCTGTGTAAAGAAGTCTTCCTAAAATCCCTAAAGAACACAGTTGGGTTGGGAGGGCTTCCGGATGAGTGCGCAAGCGGAGAATCAGGGTGAGTGGCCTGAACTCAGAGGAAGAATGGAAGCTCCTGTTCTTTTCCCCATACCTGCCCTGTGTATGTTCCTGTGTATCTTTTTATAATGAACCAGTAATCCAGTAAGGAAAATGTTTCCCGGAGTTCTGTGAGCAGCTCTAGCAAATTAGTTGAATCTAAAGAGAGGGTTGAGGGAACCTCAGGTTTAGAGCCAGTTGATCAGAGGCCCAGATACTCCCAGAGACAGGCATCTGACGTGGGTGGGGCAGGGCAGTCTTGCAGGACTGAGTCATTCACTGGTGGAATTTGATGGTATCTCTGTGTAATGGCGTCAGGATTGATTTAAATTGTGGCTACCATGCTGGTGTCAAAGAATGGCTCCTAGGTGGTGGGGAACCCCTCCTCCATAGAAATTGGCTCCAGGAATCCAAATGAGCACAGTTCTTCAGGCCACCAGGGCCATCACTTTGCTTATGATACTGTTTCACTTGAACAGCCTTGTGATTGATAGACAGTCATGTCTGCCTGGGAGCAGAGAGCCCTGGGAGGTTCAGGCAGTTAAGTAGCTGATGGCAGTGGGCAGGGATTGGAGTGGACTCTCCTGAGACCTCCTCCTCTTAGCAGACCCGTGGTCCACTGACTGGTGGGTCCCTGCGGGGTCACTACATTGTTTTTTTTTTTAGCACCTTTCAGCTTCCCCGAAAGTGTTTTCTGAGTAAACAAAGGTTACTTATAGGACTCAAGACATTTGGAAAAATGCTTCCAGTGGAGTGAGTGCTCAAAGGAGCATTGTCAGAGTTAGAAAGGCAATCTCTAAATCTAGCCCAGAGGGGTTACAAATGGCCCTGTTTACAAATAGCAGCACTTTGTTAGTTTCCATTGAATAACTGGCCCTCCTGAGATCTGGGATGGCACCGCCAACAGGTATGCAGAGAGCGAGGGCAAAGAAATGAGATTTTAGCCACAGAGATCTATAAAATTTGGGGATAATGTGTTATATTTTTACAAAAGCACTTTCAGCCAATTCATTCAGCAAACATTTATGTGCAATGGTAGCAGGGAGGTGCAGTGGATTCAAAGATGAATAAAATATAGCAGAGTTTTTTTTTTTTTTAAATGAGCTCACAGTCTCACAGGAGAGATAGAAACAAATAATTATGAAAGAGTATGGTTAGGGCTACAAGGGGGTGAGGGGAGAATAGAAGAGGGGGCAATCCTGAAAGGCTTTTCAGAGAAAATAGGAATTGAGTGGGGGGTCTAGAAGGGTAAATAGGAATTTTTTTATTGGATGAAGCAGGGTGGGGAGAGGAAGGAAAGCTTTTAAGGCAGGGAATCAGCAGTTGCAAACTTGTAGAGGCTCTCCGACGGCCATCATTGAGCAGCGCTTGCTACACCGGAGTGGACAGAGCATGGGTCTGTTTCTTTCTTTTTTTTTTTAAATTTTAATATTTATTTATTTTATACATATATATTTTTTATTGTTATTTATATCTTTTACATTTTGTATTCTCTTGGGTAACCCACCACCAATTCACCTGTGATCCATCTCCATGATCCCTTGTGTCCTTTTCTATTCCAAGTTGTGCCCTTATCCTCCCCCACCCCTCTCCC